>WBMY01011659.1:349554-372054 GCA_013397315.1 Donacobius atricapilla
GGCTGCTTTTGTGGGAGCTGGAAGCCGCACACACAGACCGTGTCTCCTGTGGAAAGTTACCAGAAAAATCAGGAGGGACTTGTCTCTCTCAAAAGACTGAATGAAAGATTATTTTATAAGTGCTACTGACTTAAGAGTTCTGATTTTCTGTCTCTTTACATTGTTTCGCAGAAAAGTAAGTTGTTGGTAAGGGGGAGGGGAGCGCTTTTAAAAAGGTGTTTTTTTTTTTGTTTGCCCCTTAGTGTGTGTTAATACATCTAACTGTTTCTATCTTTAAGTTGAGCCTGTTTTGTCTTTCTTCTAATCCTATTCCATAGTAGAAAAACAGACCACTACACTACATTTAACAAATAAATTCAGCGAATCTGAAACCACTACAGGAAGTAATGGCAGAACTGAAACCTTAGGAAGCAGGTGATGCAGATTCATGATCACAGGCTCCTGAACGGCACTCACATCATTATCAAGCAACTGAACGAGGACTATGTTAGAAGTTCATTTGAGGAGTGCTGGATGCAAATAAAAGGGTGAAAAGCAGACGGTGTAATGATCAGCACATAAGAAAGAGAAACAACTTTCTCAGCACACTAACAGTGCAAGAGTATGTTTGTCAAGACTGCATTTAGTCATCTCTACAGTAATTTATTAACACAAAAAAACCTAAGCCAGCTAAACAGGTCTGATTTGCCCAAGCACACTAAGCAGCTACCTATGACTGCCAGATGAGTTTTAAATATCACTTATGTTAACTGCTTTGTTTACAAGTATCATAACTTTCTAACAGCAAGAAAATTCTATTCAGAAAGAAATATAAAAAGAGATACAGGAAGAGGTACGCATCTACACTTTCAGGACTGGCATATTAATGAATTTGGAATCACTTCAGTTATGCTTTTCCTTTGGTTCCTAGAAGGTATGACATTGACCATGTAGGCTTTATACCTTCAGTTTACTGTCAATAAATGAAGAGAAACTTGGATTCTCAAGACCTTTTAATAGTCTACACCTTCTTAATCTTCCTAGTAAGTTATGAGGAAAAAAAAACCCCAAATAATAACCAAACCTTGTTGGGCCACTATTAGGCTCGACTTGAAACCTTGAAACTAGTTCACCCAGGCTGTTTTCAAAAGGATGCTCTCTCAGCTGTATTCCCTGAGGGGTTTATCCTCTATTTGCCCTGGCACCTGTGTTACTGTGGTGATGAAATGATTACACCGTCTCTCACTTCTGTTTAGCTAGAAGAGAACAACTGAAGGTCTTGGGAACAAGGAGCCAGTAACTGAGGGAATGCAGGACTTACCACTTCAGCAGTGGTACACCTTTATGTCAAATCATTACAATCATAAAATCATATGACAAAACACATCACTAAAACACAGAATTGCCTTGGACAACTCTAAACTAGGCTCAACAAAATGTGCTATGAATATATGCATACCTCACATGTTTCCTGTGTAATTTTAAAACTATAATAATGAAAACTGTATGAATGGTATCCTGAAGAAAAATATTTACAAACTTCCTAGCCCCTTAAATAACGTTTACCTGTAGTCTAATGGCTACAAAAATATAAAGAGATCTTTATAAATACCTGATATATTAAACAAATAAAAGGAAAACTTAAAATAAAATAATTTATTTAAAGAAAGAAAACAAAACCCCGACCAACTTTGCAGAAGTAATTTTCTCCTGCTGGAATTTTAGTTGCTGCTCTCGTTTCTTTTGCTATATAGTTGTAAATATCTTTCTACTGATCTGTTAATTCTGTCTTCACTAAAATTACAAGCTTATTTCAAACTGTGCTGCTTAAGTTTAACTTTTTATTTTTATGGTCCTTCAGAGATTGCTACACAATCTGACCAAACCAGAACCCTGTCTTTCAAACAGAACCAGGCACAAAACAACCTGACCTTACCAGCCATTATAGTTTTAGCAAACACCACTTAATTAAGACACAGTATGTTTCAGACTTACACTGTCTTACATCCATAACATGGTATCAAATTAGCCCTAGTAAGTTTGCTCTTCTATGTCCTTCTCTTCTGTATCTACCTCCTTTTTTTAAAAAATACTCCCCAATGCCATCCTTTTACAATCTACATGAACCATAATTTACTTTACAGACTGTTAGAGCAGCTTTAAACAGCTGAATAGATTTACTTTTGATATCTGCACAGTGATTTAATCAGCTACTTGTGTTTGTTTATGGATACATATGGTTAGTTAAAAAAAGTATCACTACCTATTAGTCTTCACTTCTTAGTCTAAGCAATTTTCTTCACAGTTTTATACTTAAGTTCTTTTCTCTTCTTCTAACAAAGAGCAAAGGGAATTATTAAACAATTACAATTACACTTGGGATCTTACTCTGAGACAGATTAATTCTTCACAGGTTTGTGGTTTATTTGTGATGGCCTATAACATATTGTTCATATTATATAAGGTGCAATTTTAAACCATTCTCAATGTGAAACAATAAAAATGTTATAAAACCCTGAAATTCAATTATTGGGTTACAAGGCTTGATACTGGCTAACTCTAACACCTCAGTGAAAGCTCAAAGTGACACTTGGACCTATTTGTACTTTTTTTAAAACCTCCAAAGTTGAAAGGCTAAGGAACTCTAACACCAGGCATGCTTCCCACAACTGAGACTTCAACTATTCTGTAATATACATGAGAAAATAATTAAGGCGATGTATGAAAGATTTATCTAGTCAAGGAAACTAGTAGAAACATGAATCCAGTCATAAGCCCAAGAAAAAGAAAGGCATAGAGGCTCTTTGGCTTCTGGCCTTAGGGAAGAGGGGAGTGCCCAAGGACAGTGCCACAGGTTTGCCCCTCACTGACCAACACACGTGGGGTGAATCCAGTCTGCCTTTCAGCAAAGACAGCTTGTCAGCACATCTGTTCTCAATGGAGACCAAAAATCCCTCAAGAGAGGGGCTTAAAGACTCCAACACAGAACTCCACCAGATATTAAAAGGGTTCTGTGGAAATACCTGCTTATAGCACATCATCCCCTCTCCCATGACCTCCTCTGTATTTCACCAGTGAAAGAATACCAACCTGTTTTCATTATGAAAAACTTAAAATGAACTTTACTGACATCTACCTAACTAACAACCTCTTTCTACATAGCAGAGATAAACGACTTGCTGCATTAGATAGTCTGATTTAACATACCCATTCTAACTCAGAGGACTTACCCTTTTCTCACTGGGTACTTACTATTAGTGAGTACTTAGTACTTATTTGGAAGTTGCCAGCTTCCTTTTTAGACGTGAGAAGGTTTATTCACTCAAGAGTTTACAAATATTTTGCCTTCCCTAATAGCTACTCTAACACATTCTGTGATTTCTACTACCTTTAGCCATAAATCAGTCTTATATAATCATGCCATCATTAGCATTGCCATTTTTCCTGTATACAAACCTGTGAGTTTGGAATGCTTAAACAAAATTACATTTAAAACATTCAAAAACAAAAACCACTTCTCCAGACTGTCAATGGCAGCAGCCTCAATTCGGCCACACTTCATCTTCCATGAATAGGTGTAAGTCATATCTAGCTAGATGGGAATAAAAAGACAACTATAAACGTCTAATTGAGATATGTTTCTATCATTAGCTGCACTGCCAGTGAAGCACCCATCACCTTTGGACCAGAGCTGGGCAAAACATTACAAAAGCATGTACACAGAACTGTACATGGCAGAAGGCTCATCTGCAATAAGATTATTATAAATGTTCATATAATAAATTGATTATAATTTATATTAAGAAGATGGAAAGTTCAAAATAAAACCACAATTTGTTGCATTCTTTCAGCAGTGAGATTATTCACTACTATGAGTGCAAGTGGTAAGATTACCCTAATCTCAAAAATGTTAATAAATCCACATTTCATAAACAAAACATAGCACAGTTGAACATGAATACTGTACCTTACTTCATGTCATAAGACATTCACTAATGTCTTCACTTGCCACAGATACGGAATAATAATTCAGTATTCAAATAAGCAGTTTATGGATGAAAAGCTTTGTTTCAGAAATAGTGACTAAATTAGTTCAGTTTAAAAAACCTAAACTCACCTAAAATGCTTCCCTTAATCATCATTGTTCATATGGACCTTGAAAAATTATTTACTCAAGCAAAACACACCAAAACATATCAAGGAATGAAGAGTATTCATATTGTTTGGGCAAAATTAGAAAATATAACCAATTTCAGAAGGGTATTTTAAAGGTGTAGGCAACTGAGTAGGTGAAACAGAAGTAGGCAAAGCTTTTACAGTACCCATTTTCCCCCTATCCCCTTCCCTGCACGGTAAAATGTAAGGAGAGGAACTACAGGCTTGGGGAGGTACTCAGGCTGAGGGCTCTTGCTCCACTCTTGCTCTCTGACAACCTCTTGTTTCTAAATAATCAAGCAACAGAGAAAACCATTTTATACTTGAAGAAAGGAAAATGAGAACCCACTAACTCTGAGGACAAAGCTGAACAATGCAGAATCTTGGATATGCTAAAAATAAAAATCAGTTCCCATCAGTACCAGCAAAGCTACCTGAATATGACATTTCTGGAAACTACTGAAGCGTACCAAAGTATTTAAATAATACTTTGAGTTCATTCTATTAGACTGTATCAACCACCTTCTCCAAATTGTCTTTGGGCCTTTATTTCATGCCATATCCAAAGTTTACCATTTTAATTACTTAAACTGATGACAGGTAGAGGACATACTTGTTAAGCTAAGTGATAAATTAGCTGCCCTGTGAAGTCAAATTGATTAAAACGACCTGACTAAAAGTAAGTGTCTGTTGTGGTAAGGGTCTTATGTGTGTTTTGTTAAGTTTGACAGCAGCATGTTATGAAGGTTCACAACTCTGCCCCTCATTTGTGGCTTATGAAGTAATCAAGCATGTTAGAACACTGAAGTGAGGATTTTCCTGAATGTGAAAACATTTTAAGTAGGAACGAAATTAAATATTAGGAGAATAAACATGCATTGTGTTTATTTAAAACAATGAAGCACAGATGTCTTCCAAATAATCAAGAAGCAGTCCCAGATCATGAGTTTTCTTACACTGGCCATATTAAATTATTCTTCCTGGAACAGGAATTAAAGAGAAAGAAAAAGCATGCTAACTAGAGGGCCGAGTAGAAGACAGTCCTGAATATGAACTTTGGCAAATGAGGACCATTTGATCTGTTTCAAGCTGGATATTTTGCCAGGACACTCATCAATAGGTATTTTAAAAAAATCTATTCTTACCTGTAATATTGACTGTTTTCTTCTTTGCTCTAGGAGTGATTTTTACTTAGGCCACTGAGACCATCTATCTCACAGCACTGCTGATCTTCTGATCTCCATCACTTGAGCTCTTTACTATCACCATCTCTATTTAAATACAGAAGACACCAGTCCCAGTGCCTCCAAGAGAGGAACCGCCAAAAATCTCTACCCACCCAAACAACCCTCCTACGCACACAGAGCAACTCAAACCCAGCTAAGATTCCTACTCAGCCACTTCCACAGGTTGCCACCACCCACTGAAAAAACATGCCTAGGGAAGAACACTTACTAAGTCAGAAGAAAAGTGCACAATTTGACAAACTTTGGATAGCATAAAGCAAGTCTGTTTTCTTTTATAAAATGTATCAGATTATGTATCATTAAAATGGAATGATGCAAACATAAAAAATGGTCTGACATGGTGGAGCAGATTAACATCAGCTGGGATCCAGTAGAAAAAAAACCAAGATCATCCCACTGATGGACAGGTTAACAGTCAGCAAGTTGGATGGTCATGAAATGCAATTAATTTTGTCCCATTCAATAACATTTCCCGCATTTTAACTTCTGCCTGTCTGATCTCTAATACAAAAACAGAGTTACACTGGACTTTAAATAAGTTAATTAAGTATTAAAATCAATCATGTGAAAGTCTTAATATTTAATATTGTTAGATTGTATATCAAAGTGGTTTTATTATTTATTTACTCCAAACCTTTCCAGAATACTTCATGTGGCAACAGGGAGTCTGTATCTCACAAGATAAATGCATTTACATTGCCAAATAAATTATATATAAAAGCATTTGTCTTAATACATGTCATTCAATATTAAATATCACCCATTGGTACCACCCTGAAACCCTAATCCATTTTTACCAACCACACATTTGTATAATTCAAATGTTGTCTATTAAACAGTTGTCTCGAGAGCCACAGTAAAGGAATACATACCTAAGAACAATTATCATAGGAGCTTTAAAGCACTGTCTACAGTTTTAACCCTACAACTTTCATGTCTTACCAGTACTTAAACATGCAAAGTATAAATTCAGTAGTGAATTAAAATGTCAGCGACAAGAAACAACACAAATAGCCTGGGACCATGGCAATGTATTCTCTTGGTAATTCACGTAATAGTTAAAAAAACCCTCAAAACTTTTTCTTGAACAAAAACTTTAAATTCTATTAATTTCAAAGATATGCATTTGTTACAAGCAGGGAAAAAGTTCACACATTTGCTGGTTTTCAGTTTTCTTGAGGTTATGTGATTCTGCAAGAAACACTGGTTTGACTAAGGAAGAAAAACTTCAGTAATGCAGGGAGGATCAAAATCCTCATGTCATGTTGGCTGCTAAGTTTTATAACCACAGCCCCCTCTCACCCACATCACCGATTTTCCTCACAGTGTAATGCTCTGAACAGTGTAACCTGACATTTATGGCTAAACAACTTCTCTCTTCTGCACTGAAAATGGTGACAAAGAAAGTATAAAGGGCATCAACCACCTTAAATACCAGATAATACAGCTATTTGTGCGGTATGGTCTAACAAAAAACCCCCCCAAAACAATAAAACAAAAAAATCCCAAACAACAACACCAAAAAAATCCAAACAAAACCCAAAGAAACAAAGAAAAAAACCCCAACAAACAAAAAGAAAAAATAGCCAGCCAAAACCACCCTCCATTTTGCAGTCTGAATTTCCTGAAAAAAACCCCCAAATCTCACATCCTTAACACAGAACTATAGCTATTCTTCATGCAAAACAATGTGACCCAATCCACAGTGAGGCTGTTGAAGAGGACACAACTTTGATCTAATATTGACTGCAAAGAAGAAATACTACCAAACCAAAAAAGATCCAAAGTCAACAGCTGAATGTAGCCTGTTCTCTGAACATTCCTCCACCCACAGAAACTACGTTTAGCACCAGATGTGAAAACATTATGTTGATGCATTTTTACATTTCTTCCTTTCAACTGAAGTCTCAGATAAAGGTTCCTCATCCTCAGAACAGTTGATACAAATGAGATGTGTAAATCCCTTCCTATTGTCTGACATGGCTGAGGGAGGCCTGAGCTGAAATACTTGTATCCATCTTTAGTCAGACAGCACAGGACAAGGACCAGCTGCTGCAGTCCAGAGAGAAGCAAGAGGACCTATTAAGAACATAGAAAATATAACCTATGACGTAAAACTGAAAGAAACAATGGTTTTGCCTTAGTGAAGGTGAAAGAAAAGATGGAAATATGAAGAGTTCAAATCTTTACATCATTCAACTAAAAAGCTACTCCCTTTTCTTGGAGGGATCTAGAGGTAGTAAAACCCCTATTCATATTAAAAAGATTCAAACAACTCGAAACTCATTAAATGAAAGAAATTCTGTTTGTTTTATTTTAGAATATAATTTATCTACCTGCTTACAAAACAGTTCAACATAAATTAAAGCTTTGTTCTTCCAAATATGGTTAGGTTTACTGCTGCTTACAGCATACTTTTAAGTATTTAAGAGTTTTACTTTCAGAAACACACAGGCACCATGGTATGCTACACGCTTTATGTTTTAGTAATACAAATGTAACTCAAAGGGCCAAA
Organism: Donacobius atricapilla; assembly: GCA_013397315.1. Taxonomy (NCBI): domain Eukaryota; kingdom Metazoa; phylum Chordata; class Aves; order Passeriformes; family Mimidae; genus Donacobius; species Donacobius atricapilla. The sequence goes on from WBMY01011659.1 coordinate 357,451, forward strand.
GAACGTCAAGACTGAAAGAAATCATCAAAACAGTGAACTGGAAAAAATGGCAGCTTAGCCTGCAGCCTTACCCAAAATGATAGTAACTAGCTTAGACACTAAAAGTGTATTCAATGAAGTAAGTTTCTAGGATATCACAGCTTTAAAGTAATAAGCAATTAATCTTGGATTCAGCCTTTATTCTTCCACTATTTTTAGAAAACAGTTTCCTACAGGGGTTGACAGAATTTTTAAGGAAACACCAGCAGGTTCATGCACGCACAGAAGCATTTACATCAAATCTTTCTCTTCTAGTTTTCTCTTCTAGACATGCAGATGCTAAAGTAGCGTGGTATCATGCTGGGGTATAAAGAAAGTTGGTGGAAACCTCACTTGCTAAAGAATGTGAGAATTTCATAGGCACTTTCAAAGGAGCTGAGAGAGGTAGAATTTGTTCCGTACCATACAATGAAGTTTCCATATAACATGAAGAACCACAACCCATGTTCACCTATGTGATCCAATCCTGATGAGTGAATTCAAATCAGACTTACGCAGGAAAACCTGAAATCTGATTCTGCTGCAGTGCAAGGAATTTCCACTGCTTCTGCTGATAGTAGTAGCAGCTTACTTATGTCTAAAAGTCATACTCAAAGGAAAAAAGGTTCAAAGTAGGGCTACCCCTGGTAAAAAATAAGCTGAATCTTCTTCCCTTGATTACTCCCTCTCACACCCAAAGGCTCAGTCTGTGTAAGGCACAGTATTTCTGTCATGTACTGCTGCTCACATTGCTTCTCTTCAGCCTTGCCACCAGCAGTAACAAAAGCAGGATGCACAGGAACCCCTCTAGAAGCTCAATATTTTTGTATAATGCTTATTCATACCTAGGATGTAGTGAGTTCCAAACAACAGTATCTAAATGAAATGAAATAAAATAAAATACCTCAAGCAAAGGAAACCTCTAAGACTTGAAAACATAAACTGCAGATAAAACCTGCTAACTTAGCAAGTAATTGACTGCAGGAAAATATTATATCAAGATACCACTTCTGCTATGAGTAACATTTTGCTCAGGGTTTTGTGGCAGGAACCTATCACTGTATTCCATGCTACTGAAAAAGATGACAAGACAGAAAGTTAACAGAAGGTTAATAACTGCTGCTCAATACATCCTGATGCACTGCTTTTGTTTCTGATAGTCAAGAACTCTTAGTACTAATTCTTGCCAAGGTCTACAATATTATAAATGGGAGAAAATTATAGCGCAATAATGTTCCTTCTTCAATAATTTGATATCTTAATACAGTGTTATCTGTTACAACTTATTTTCCTCTCTCTTCCTACTCTCATATTTTTCATTAAAATTTTTGAGCAGCTGGATGAATTGTTCTCTGCTTTCCTGTACACATACATCAAATTCCCAAGCGAATAAGTGGTCTTGCTGAAGTCTTCAGACACAAAGAAGCCTGGCTGACAAAACCCCTGTAGCATAATGATTTCTATAATACACTGCTACTTAGAGGCATTTATTCCTCCTAAAATATTTTCTGGGCAGTCCCTGCTGCTTGCCAGAGCATGTAAAGCACAGGCATGGAAGTCCCCAGTGCAAGCAGCATGGTACATCAAGCACACTGCCTGTACCACCTCAAAACTTGAAACAGATGAAGCTTTTAAACAGCAAGCAGGAAACCAGTATTTTGCAAGGTTATATAGGAGCAGAAATCTGGCTATTAAAAAGGTATTTAATTCTACAGGACTTTACCATCAATTTATAGTAACAAGTATAAATAAGAGTTCGTAAAATAAATCAATTCAGAAATACAGATAAAATACACTGTTCAAAAGGGGAAATATTAATAAATGTGAGTTGTAATTAAAAGGGTTTCTTGGTTTGGTAGTAAAATTGTTGTCACCAACTACATATTTTTTTTTTTTACCTTAAGTCGTGGTTTTATTTTGCTTTAGAACTGGGTCAGCATGTACTGCACAGCATGAAACAAAAGCCTGCTTTTGCAGGACATTTTTGTGGACAATACGTAAGTAGCAGAACAGGACCTTAGGTCTTGGTGGCTAAGAGATTCGTTGCCCTGAGATTTATATATGCTCCTCAGCTCTGGGGAATGAGAGCAGAACAGCAGGCAGATTCTCTAAAGCTTTTTGATTTTTATTAGATAATACAATAGATTGATGGCTCCTAAAGTTAAGCGTTGTTGAGTGCTCTCTCTAATTCACCAACTACTATGACATGACTGAATCTCTCAGTGTTCTCTGATTACCAAGTTTTGTTGAATGTAATAAACAAAAAGAACTGGAATTCCCTCAAAACAGTAAATAGATTTGAAGAATTGTATTGGAACAACAGCAACAACAGCTGTCATTATACCTCACAGAAAGCTGACAACAGCTTTGAGGCTAAGCTTTTAAGCCCATTTTATTAAAAAAATATAACTGATGTAAACAGGTTATGGTTAGAAACCTGTTTGATTAAATTTTTCTTGTTTTTAGAAAGCCTTTTCACATAGTTTTCTTGTCTGTGCTAGACAGACCAGTACGACTTTTAAAGAATATTTAAGGTAAATATCCCAATATCTGATTCATGAAAGCATTCTCAATCTACCTGGACAAAATAGCTGTTTTTACATTCTTCTTTCCAAATGTTTTTATCTTCTTTTTCTGTCATTCTGACCAAATTTATTAGTTTCTCTCTCACCCAAGACACAAAAGACAATCTTGCAAAAAGGCAGATTTCAGATTTCTTTTTTTCTGATATAGACTGTATGATCTCAACCTGGCCACAAGCAAAAGCCTAGAAAAAAAATGTTCTTTTTGCTATGTTATTGGATTTCTGCTAATAGTTGAGATAGAGAAGTGCCCTAGTTGAGGCAGAGAAGTTGAGGCAGCGGCCAGGCTCTGGACCACTCACCGCATTAAAAACGGAATCAGAATTTTGAACTGCATCCAGAAGTAAATGGAAAGAAACCAAGCATATAGAATATAGGTGTGATCTGTTCTCACTTTTCTTTCTTACTTAATAGTAAGGCTGTGCATCTTGGGGCACCTAAAATTAGTAGTTGCTTTTGAAATTCTGGTCATGTATTATTCATCTTTTTCTCCTAAAAGGAAGACAGAAGATGGCAGTAGCAGGTGTTCTCAGCATCCTGATGGAAAAGGAGGAAAAAGTTGACCAAGGGGGTAGAGCTTTCTTCAAAAGAGGGTAACAGACAAAGATTGCCTAGCTGAGATGACTATTCTGTCAAACACATATCACAATTCCACCTGTAGCCAAGAAGGTTTGAAGGCAGCGGATCCTCTGCCTACTCATCCAAACTCCTGTGCTTTGGAAGTTCCTGTTCTTTACTGGGGAAGAAAAAGGGAAATCCTGTTCTAGCAGCCACACTGATGAGAAAACTACTGAATACAACAAATCCAGATAACTAATATTATTTATTCATCAGTTTTGGTTTAGAGGTTTTGACAGCATCTTATCAGAAATGAAAGTCAAAACACAAAGATAATTGAAATAAAATTATTTAGAAAGGCAAGAAATCCCTCCTTTACTATGCCACTCCAAGTCAGCTTGCTTTCTCTCAAAGAACCCCACATAAGACTCCCTTCACCCATTCAAATAACTAAACACAAGTATTTTTAACATAAACATTTATTTCTAACTAATCCATCTAGTATATCTGTGCGAAGTTAATCTTTGAACGATTATACCCTTGCCTCCTTTAAATGCAAGATTGACTTTGTATTTAGCGTAGCTCTCTCACTGCACTGATGTCAGAAACCAGTAATGAAGAAATAGGAGTCACCTTCCAAAGACACATACACTGCCCTATAAAAGGGAGCACAGGTAGCAAAAGAATATTTTAACTAAAACTCTTCTCCAAGCCAGTAGGAATGACCATTAAGAGATCTGCAGGACCAAACAAGATTTTCACTTTGTTGGGTTGTTTCATGACTGAAGCATGATTTGACCACCAAGCTCCTCAGTTCACAGATAAAATGCTTTATACCTTATCCACACCCTAACTCTACATGTTAAACTTTTAAACCTATTATTTCCAACAAATGGCTACTTTCATGGATATGTGCCATGCTGTCAAACTTCTTCTGATTCACAGTATTAATGATCTTTAAGAGATATCTGAAATATCTACACTGATTTTTCTTCCCATTGTTGCCCTAGTGTCATAGATGTGTGAATACTTCTTAAACTTTAATACAGCAATTACTTAAATTAAGATCAGTTTCCTGAATAAAAGGCAGACATAGTCTGCCGTAACCACCCCAGGACTTACTCCTGCATGCCACTTCTGTATGACTTAAAATCAATTTACTCATTTTTATTCTAGTTCATATTTAGCTAGTCCATCACGAAAGAGCCCAGAACTTTTACCCTAACCCAGGTCCTCTTTATGCCATATGTATCTGCAATCTACTACATCAATCAAAATGACTCACAGTTCAGATGATGCATACACAAATAAATGTACTTTACCTAGAGGTCAAAATGATTTCTGTAAGAGCACAGAATATTCTCTTGTTTTTAGCTACCTCCCACAACCACGAAGTATAAAAATTTAACAAGCTGCAAAATAACAAACTGAACACCATACATCGAGTTTCTTTAGTGTCACGCTAGGAATGCTATAATTATAATCAAGAATACACTTCACTTTTAACTCCGTTTTTACTGTATCTTTCTACCCTGTGGCCTGTGGCAGCCTATGCCAGTTTTATAAAAAATATGGTTGGGGGGAGGAAAGGGTAAAAAAACCAAAACCCAACCCAACTTTAAAAAAATCAATTCTGCTACTCTGAGATCATATGTGCAGGAACTGAGGTGTGGATCTTGGCTTTTTAAGATGGTGATTATATGTTTTGCCCGTACTTCTGTCTCAGTTTTTGCAACCACATAATACTGTCTAGGGTGATCACCATGACAGTGGATAAATTAGGATTTCACTACCATTAAGTATGAATTGTTTCTTAACAAGGCTACAAGTCAGCGTAGCTCTTATTTAATGGAACTGAAAGACTTTCAAACCTGCAGTACAATAGGTAGGATTAAAAAAAAAAATTAGAAATGCTAAAAAATAAGATAGGCTGAATTGTATACATATCACTTCATTAGTTACATGAAGAGAAAGCTGCCACAAAAATGCACTGAAATAGGCAGAAATGTTTGTCTAAACATGATAGGAAAACACATTGCTGAAATGCTTATGATCCACTTTTATGGTTATTTCTTTTTTATCTGGACAGCAACCTTCTTTTTTTCATAGACACTGAACATTATCACATCCGATGAGCATAGAAGTTTTCTAAAAAAAGCTGCAAGATTTAGTCTTTGTTTAATCTGACTAAGAAAAGAAACCTATACAGCAGAAACAAAAAAGGAATGGACATGTTATAAACCTGACAAACCAATTAAATTATTGTCTCATATAAGCATGCGGAAAATAGTTTCTGAACTTCTCTTGTTCGAGTGCAGAGGCTGAATCCTGGCTACTCTGAAACTCCTGCTCATTTCATCAACTTGGACAGCCAGCCTCAGTGCTCTAATGTACACGTGCAAGGGCCACTCCCCTAGATTCACAAGCAGCCCTTACCTTGAGACTTTTTAATTTTGTTTGCTCACCTGAGTCCACTATGTAACTATTTTAGGAACCTTTCTGTATTTCAGTGTTATGCATGTTTCCGGTAGAGATTTGGGAATGTAATTTAAATATACTGTATGTTACTGTGACTCGTAGGTATTGAATTAGCTAAGGAGATGTCTGTACTTGTCCACCTCACAATAATCTCTGGAAAATAATTAATACATACCAGTTGCTGTGTAATGATTCACTGAAATATGTAAATTAAAATATTCAAAGGGTCTTCACTGATGTTATGTCAAGGAAATCCATAGCTGTGATATTCCAAACAACCCTAATTCTTATTTTCCTAAGTGTATTCACGTACAAGGAAACTGAAAAGTATAATCTTAGCTCTCTTTACAAGAAAACAGGATTTGAGTTAAAAGCCTGAATGTCAGGCCTGAACATTATAAAATTATACAGAATAAGGAGGAAACAGGGCTGATAGTGCTTATAAATATGACAGTGTATTAGGCTGCATTTAATTACCAGTTCAAACAATAACCTGATCTAACCTTTGACAAGTAAAATAAATGTTCTGAATAATTTAACCAAAGCAAACATTTGCTGTTAAATGCTGGCTAATTATAGTAAGAGTTGTACTGAGAGGGGAAAAAAACCCAAAAGAGATGGTAATTTATACACTTCTCCTGCAATTGCTACAGCTATTCCTTGAAACCCTTGAATTTTTTTCCATGCGGGATAGCTATTAAGTATCTACTTCTGGAAAAAAAAAAAAATCTGTCTGTATTTAAAGGAAGAAGCACTGCAGGAAAATAAGAAATATTCCAAATACAGAAAGTAAAGTAACATTAGTTTCAAGAATATCCATCTTTTCTGTGGGTGGCTTTGTGATATGAAAGGTCTGTGTTGGAAATGTCCTGTACCACAATGAAAGATAAGAAAGGGTAGAATAATGATAAGGTCTTTTTTGAAGTGTCAGTGAAAAATCACACAAGGGCCTCATTATAGGATATGGGAGCACAGTTCAGTCATGTCCACTGCACCTCTGAGAAGAGTAATAAAGAAATCTAAATTCTTTCTTTACATAAATATGACATCAGCAGTTAAATTACATAAATAAACCACAGAGATTCTTTAAAAACAACCCCACCCAAAATATATAATGATGGAAATAATTCCACCACTATGACTTTTTCATATATATTATTATAGCCAGATATATTATCCATGTGAAACACTGAGCTTGTTTCAAAAAGAACCTAAATATCTCCAAAAAATAAGCATTTAAAGTCAGCATGCTTTGAATATCAGAGCATCAAAAGACATGAAATAGAAAACCAATAGAAGAATAAGGTGATCTTTTTCCTTCAGCATACATGCTTTCCAGTTGTAGGCTATTTATGAAGAAATTAATGGCTTTTGCTATCTTTGGGCCAAGAGTTTCACTTATTTATGTGATCAAAAGTTATCAGGAGCATCAGCTGTCTATCTCCATGCACAATAACTATGATTCAGAAGAATCAGAAGACCATGAAAATTTCACAGACAAGCAATGTATAGTAAACGAATGAAGCCTATAAATCCCTAATCTTGAATATATATTAATATTTGAAGGCTTTATATAATCTGCGAAGTAAAAAGTGAAAACCATTAAAAATATTAAAACTGACTCTAAGTATGCTCCTCTCTTTTCCCAAAAGTAATTTGTGTGCAGATAAGTTCTGGCCACCAGTTTCTAAGAGAAACATATTATTTTTAAGTTACCTTTTATATTTTCATAAATATTTAAACTCTCCCTGAAATTTTAAATATGTTTATAGAGACACAGATGCTAACATTCTTAGCCTCTTCCAATGAAAAAATATGAATTAAACTGTTTCTTGCACACTGTAGGAGAAACAAATTTTAAAAGAAACAAACAATAAACTCACCAAAAAAATTTACCACAAATTGTTTTCTTGATAATGAGTCAGGTGGACTCATGAAATTGAAGTGGATTTTCTAGCTTACAGTGTAAAATGAATATTAGATAATCCAGTTTGAAGGTCATTACTATTCTTGCTCCATAGTTCAGGACAAAGTCCTTAAGCAAACAAACTAGCAAAGAACTTGACAAGATCCATGCCTTGACACTGGAGAAATCCAAGTACAGAAATAATTTTACACTGTGTCCACTGCTTCATGTCAAATGGACAGCGATATGCACTGTTTTTTCTTATGCTGGGGCATCCATAAAATGTACTCAGCTGTATTTGGACAGGACAAAAGGAAATCTGAGGCAGTCATTGGTAAATGCAATGAATCAACTCTTCCCTGCCATTATATTGCACATAAAACTTTGGCATTTAAGCATAAAACTGGAACAGACCTACTCTAGAGTTGTTATATTTGTACTCTGCACTTGAAATGTTGCCAGGCCACTAAGGTAAATTTCACTAATAGGGGATATCTTTACCTTTCTGTGAATTAAAAGGTAGCAAGAAATAAAAGTAGTCGCTCAATAATAAAATTTAATCTTCCCCAAAATACTTATATTTTAGATAAAAAATGAAATCAACAAAATCATCCAGGTCACAGGTTGTGAAGGCTGATGGGAAGATACAAATTCAATAATTTATATTTAAATAATTAAATCTGATAAAAACACTGATGGAGATGCTAATGTACTGAAATGCTGATAGTTCAAAAAAACCCACCAAAGGTCTCTCTGACATAGCTGCAATATGCACGGTTACTGAACATCATTTTAGGTTTGGTCTGCCATAGCAGATGGTGCACCTGGAATGGTGATTATAATCAAATAATTTGGTTACATATGTACAGGTACTTTGGCGTAAGCCCAGTAATACCTTTACCCAGTACGGTACACCTGGAAGACAATTTATCCAAGTCCAAAAGATATCTTCTACTAGACCACTACAGGAGAAGAGGGATTTCTTGATGCTGAAACTAGTCAAGTCTCTCCCCTGATTTTATGCACCAGATTTTAACACTGAAAACTACAAGAAGTAAAGACTGAGTTAGTCCTTCAGATCCATATTTTTGGGCAATAGGTTACAGAGAAATCAGAAATAGCAGTGGAATAAATAAAATAAAAAGTGGAATAGACTTCTGACCAACAGAAGTCATAGCAGAGCTATAACTGTGGAGTTCTTCTTGAACTACTCTGACATTTCATCCTGCTAGTCTGTTATTGTAAGTAACAATTACTTTAGTCTGTACTGGAAGTTTCCTGCATATTTTAGTTTGCATGTACTTATAAGGTCGTCCTAAAGAGAATTCGCTTTTGTGTAGAATGGCTTTATGATGTGGATTAGCTTCCACAAGGGAGCTAAATTGACAATAATGCATTCATTTTATATAGTAAGCTAGACTTAAATGAGAAGTGAAAGGCCAGTGCCAACAGAGTTCAGTGATCAGCCACTGTTGTTCTCTCTATAATTCACTGGTTGAGTTTAATAATTACAGCATTGCCTTGATAATCTGTAGCTGAAGCATACTGGGAGGAGAAGAAGAGAGAATACTTCTTGTGTTAATAGGAGAATGGATTTTTTTTAATCTAAATGCAGACCCACATAAACTGCAAACGGAGTATTTATAATGAACATCTAAGAACACTGACACTGGTTTAAACTAAAATTAATTTATATCACTCAAATCCGGAAAAACATAATTTCAAGCTTTGATCTTATTAGGATACTTAATGTAATCTTATTAGGATGTGAGCTTTTATATATCAAAGTGTTTTATACATTGCAAATATATTTTAAAGAGCTCCCATAAATATTACTAAACAATTCACTACTGATCTCCAAACCTAGTTTCACAGGGGAAGATTACTGGATCTGCAGCTAATACAGCAGAAGAGGAGGCAATGCCTTCACACAGATGATACTGCTGCTATACAGAGCCGGCTGTCACATGAGTGCTAAGTAAGTTTCCAGGACCTTCTCATCTCTTAACTGCCTGAGATTTAGCACTGAGCAGCATGCTTTCCAAAAGCACAGAGTACCTACAGCTTCAGTGGAAGCAAATGGGGATCATAGATGCTTAAAATTTCAGAAAATCAGGCCTGGTGCCATATACAAGGAAAATGCTGCCAGAAATGTCACTCACAGAATCCATGCCTGCCACTCCACAGGGATTCATATATGCTTAATGATGGCTAGCAAGTACAGAGAGCAGACCTAGCTAAGGAAAAACAACAGAAAACCAGGCAGCAGGCAAGCGATGAGCACTCTGTCTGCACTTGTATCCCCACTGGCAAAGTAAAAGTAAAATGCTTAAGAAACCAGTAAGGCTGACGCCAAAATCTAAAATGTTTCTAAGGACTGCAGCAGACCTCAAAAGATAGTTTTTAATTTCATTTGAAACAGTTTCAATACTTCAACATTAATGTATGCACATATATATTAATGAAGCAGACATGTTAATCCCCCCGATGTCAATGTCTGTGAAGCATCTTAGCTCTTACTTCCCCCACTGCCAGTCGTGTGTAAGTAACATACTGTGGCAACATATGAATAGTTCATAGCTCCAGCAACAAATGAATGAATGAACAGTGACCTAAACACAAGCAGCCATTAAGGTTTCTGTTTCTTTACCCATCAGCTATTGTATATACTTCTGGCAAACAAGTGTGTTTTTCTGACATGCACACTTGTCTGTTAATAAGTTAAAGAACTATTTCAGTCAAGAATCTTTATGTTTTTCCCCTACATGCTTCATTTCTTACTACATGCATTGGAGTTTTACTCTATTAGAGATGCTCATGACAAGCCAAAGAAATGGAGGTGATGCTGCCAGGGATTAAGGTAAAGGATGATACAGTACTCTGCAGAAGCAGAAAGGGTCTGCTGTTGCTCCCCTGCACTTGGAAGGTTTATGCACCACGAGAGCTCCCAGTTAGCACTCCAGTTTGATTTTCACGTGCACTTATACATCCCTTGCAAGACTTTTAATGTACTAAACAAATGATGAGGCGACATAAAAAGAAACATTCTAACATTTTAAATGGCATCAAGCATGAAATAATTGCAAGGTGGTGGGGGTTTTATTCCTGTTTTCTTTTTTCTGAGGGGTGTGTGTTGTTATTTAGTTTCATTGGGGTTTTTTTTGTTGGGGTTTTTTCCTTGTTCGACTTGGATTGTTTTATGTTTAACACAAGAAGACCAAAACCTCACACAAAGAGCCATACCTGTCTTTATCCAAGGTTTAGCTCAAAATTACTCTAGTAATAACCTACTGCCCATTATCAATACTACAGTGGGTTCAGAGATAAATTACACTGTATTTAACACCAGTAAAACTAAATTCCAGCTGCAGAATCTTCAGCAGGAATCATCTGTAAGAACGAACACTGGCCTTTAAGGGACCAGCAAATAAAATTATAAGTGAAAGTAGTTCACAAAAATACTTTTCTAATTTTACACAGAACGACTGATACAAACTTACCTGTCAATGAAAACTCCACAGAAATCCATTTTTCAAATCTTTTATCTCAGTTTAAAAATTGAATCCATTTTTCCTGTTATCTACAATATATGGTTCAAAAGTCTCAGCCCCTGCAAGTCTTACAAAAAATAATCTCTGCAAAAATAAGCTCAATGAATTCAGACAACCCAGGCCAAAGAAAAGAAACAGATCCTGTAAGCTGTTAGTCCATTAAATGAGCACTACTCTATTGGATTTGTCTTTGTAGAAAGCAGAGAAAAACTGAAGGATATCTGCTTGTGATAAACAGATATTTTTCTTTTCTATATAAAGGTTTTAATAAACAACAGTAGAGTTTTATTTTGTTCCTTTTTAATCAAATAATTAATGTGGATAGTTGGTCAAAGGAACTAAAAGTCTCCTTGAGTGCAAAGTGGATGACTGGTTCCTTTATTCCTGAAGGTTGCATCAGGCTGCCTTCTAATTTTTAAAGCCAAAATTGAATACGGGAACCCGTATTCAATAATTAGTGTTTAAAACCTTAATAAACTCTTTACATTCCATGAACAGTGTGTGTGTGTGCGAGAGCTACAGAAATGACCAATCGTTATCATTCAACACTGAGATTAGCTCTGCCCCTTCCAGCATCAACCCTGAACCATAAATCAAGTATGTAAATTTTTTTTAAAGCACTTCAGTTTACATGATACCAGTTTTCTCCAGTTCTCTTGGTATGTCCTTAGACTAACAAGGTATGACTTTTCAAACTTTTTCTTCCTCCCATTCTTTAAGTAGTCACAAATATGCATATATGTGGGTATGAGGTGTGTTAGTGCAACATATATATTACTATATAGGCAAAATGCTACCTTTGCTGGATAAATGATGCTACTCGTTTTACTACAAGGTAATTTCAGTGTAAGTGACCACAAGAAAAGAAGAGGTTACAAGATATTATCTGTGAGAACATAAAATAATGTCTTTCACAAATGAAGAAAATAACCACTTGTTACAAACAATAATTTCATTTTCCTGAACTCAAACCCTACAGCATTCAGCTGACTGAAAAGTAAAATGGCTGCCAAAAAAGCAATATGGGTGAAAACAGAATTTGTTCTCACTGTCAGAGGCAAATGCATACAAAATGGTAAAATGAAGACTTTATTTTAAAATGTATGTGACACAGTTCTATCTGAGATGAAAGGTATAGCTGGGCAAAGAAAAGGTTATCTGATCAGATTGACCAGAAAGATTTGGAAACTGCAGATTGCACAGGTCCCTACTGCTGCTTTACCCAAAGCAGATGGAGGGATTATATTTATGTAGGAAAAGGAAGAAATTTGGTGAAGTCCTGGAAAAGTTGCAAGTTAGTCTAAAGTCATAATGGGAGGTGGACTTCTCCACTGTGCGTTGTACACGAGTTGCTCCGCAGCATCATTTTCTGGATGCTTGGACTCAAACTATCAGTTTTGCTGCAGATTTACAAGGCATTAAGTCAGCTTTAGACTCCCTCCCACTCCTCTCTTTTCCCTGTCCTCCCCAGATAGTAATTTCACCTTTATTCTTGAAAATTATTCACATTACAAATTAAAAATAATGTAACCGAGATTATAGGAAAGCCACCACTTCAAATTTTAACTTTCATGAATAGTATCTTATTTTGGATTCTTCTCATTTTAGGACTTCCTTGTGTGTATTCATGTATTTCTTTTCAACCAGAGGTAAGAGGTTGCATGGACACTGACAGACCATTGAAGGAGAAGACGTTCTTTTATGATAAGCCAACATAGCCCTAAGCCAATTTTCGGCATTATTTGGCAAGCATTACTGTATTAGGAAAGCAATATTTCAAGGTTCACATGCGCGAAGTGCAGTGTGTATTATACAGCTATTAAAAAGTAGCATCAACATAAGACAGAATACATCTTGTCCATGCAATTATCTACTCAATTCAATATGTCCACAGAACAATTACAAACCACTAAAAATATATAAACTCTACTAAGAAAAATCTCTACGGCACTACTATCTTAGGTACGTTATGCTCCCCATTCTTTCTTGAAACCACATCCAGTAATATTATTCGAAAACATAACTAACCAAGCTTGGGACTCCTACATTCATACCTACAAAAATGATGAAAAAGCAATCAGAAATTTCATGGACAGTATACATACTTATTAATATGATCTGTTTTATTAGGTCCCAGTGAAAACACCTTATTAGTTCAACAATTAAATGATTCAGAAACCATCCACACTATCTTTGCCTTTTAACAGTTCCAATCAGTAGCAGATCTAGGTGCAATCAACAGCAGCAGGGGGCTTTAGGAAGCAAAACAAAACAAAAACAGTAGGGATCTTTACTAGTTCACAGTAATTTGTACAAGGAGACGTTATATGTTACTGCAAGTTCACCCAAGATATGGAAAAGCTACAGGAAAATTCCCTATTATCTACAATTACTATTTCAATACAATGACATCAATACAGTAAGTTTTTTTTTAAATTTGCGTATTTAAAGTTTATCAAATCTCCTTTCTGATCTAGAACTTCTTTATCTCTTTTCTGCCCCCTCCGTTTTACATTTTCTGTAACAAGATCAATATTTGGGTTACCATGTAATCAGAATCCATGGATGTCACCCCTTAAATTTGTGAGTGGGCTGCACGAGTGATATAAAGTCCCTCTTCTGTAGGAGTTGAGCACATGGTCTAAACAGCACTTTTAGCCCCTGCTATGCATGGTAGCGAAACTATATTTCCCATATGTTAGTGCTGACAGGCTGACTGATATAAATTCAACTCAAAGAAACTTACACACAAGTTATTTTTATGCTTTTTAATCCTTTTCCTCTATTAACAGTGTCCCAGATATAAGAGAGGAATACATTAAAGAGAAATTGATAAGTGGTGCAATAATTTATGCACCCTTTGAGTGCTAGGACATCTGCATAAAACGAGGCCATCGCCTTTTTGATGTCAAGGATCTTGGGATATTTCCAAATTTTAAGTATTTAAATCCTAAGCTCTTAAATTCCCATTGATTTTATCACAAGCGTGAAGAGATAAGCATGCATCTATCTTTTTGAATCTGCCCTTGTTAACATCTCTGAAAAAAACGTATCCAGCCACAGCCACTCAGCACTCCTAAAGGACAAACAGTGAACATCTTACAAAGAAAGCCCATGTTGCCACATCTGTAACATTCCTCCCAATTCAAAGCAACTTTGCATAAAAAGAGCAATTGCACTTTGGGACAAGACACAGAGATGACGCACTCTCACCACCCCATCTCCCTGCAGAACCAGTGAGGTGCTGATAGTCCCTTTTTTGCCCCCTCCATTTTACATTTTATGTAAGAAGATCAATGTAAGAAGATCAGATCCTCTCTATCAGGCACTCTGTGGGATGCTTTCTTTGTGGCCAGGTGAAGACACATGAAATCCAAAGTTCTTTGCAGGTGACTGTCTCAATGACCACAAAAAGATCATCAGAAAGCCTTATACTTGCTTGAGCCTCTTGAAGAGCCAAAGATCAAAATTATAAATATAATCAGATTAAATACCTACCATATGGATAACT
>WBMY01011659.1:377054-479866 GCA_013397315.1 Donacobius atricapilla
GGCTTTACAGATTCAAACTAGAGGCTGAAGTTGCTTACATAATGATGGAGAGAAAAAAGGTGACTCCGTAGAAGAGATTCAGTGCTTCTCAGTCTGATACCTGAGGCAGACTTGGCCAAGAGATCAGAAATTACAGAATGTCACTGTTGGCTGCATTCACTATCAGAGCATCCGTACCAACAGATTTTACTGAATTGTCTATTTTTCACCTTTTTCTTCAAAATCTATTTATAAAGTCAAGCATAGAAAGAGAATTATTCTGGAAACTACAAATGGCACTGATATTCTAAAGAAAGGTAGGGAGCACTGCTGGAGCCCTGCTAGGCACTACAATAAATTAGAAGTGATGACTTAAAATTCTCAAATGGCCATAAGAAAGCTTTAATGCAAGCCCACTACTTTTATAGTGTTGCAAAAGAAACAAAAAAAATTCTCAATGAATGATCGACTCCGAAGAGTATAAACTAATTTAAAAACAAAATTCATGCTACTACATTTCAAAATCCTTTTTTTTTTCCTCGAATGTTATGAACCACAGAATTTGAAAATGGGGTAATTTTGTTGCGTAAGCAGGCTTTCTTAAAGAACATTTCAATGACCCAGTTATGTCTCTGTTTTATTTTCGTAATATTTTTATATGAACTAGGATAAGACTGCAGTTAAACGCTGTTCTTCAATTTATTTTTCCATCTGCTTTTAGCTGCAGGATAGCATATTTTATCACATTTGATATACAGGGTCAAAGGAATAAAAAATTAACCCTGTATTTTTGCATAAAATGTATAAATAAATTCTGATGGTGCAAGCTCAGCAAGTAGAATATTTTTACTACTTCTATCTTGTGATAATGTTTTTGTAATCACTTATATCTCAATCGCTAACAACTGAATGCCGTTTTCTGTGTTATTAACACAGCTCTACAAATCACTGGGAAAAATCCAGGATCTGAGCAAAAGAGGATAAAAGGTCACATTTTTAGAAGGTAATCTTTTCACACATACAAGAGGCAATAGGCCAAGTCACTTAGCTCTTCCTAGCTAATCAAACTGCACAATTTCAGCATAGTGGTTCTTTTTTAGATGTAGGTGGTGATAAAACGATCCTCGGCTTGGGAACACATCCAAGATACATACACACTCCCAAACACCTCCCCCTACTCACCCCACCTCCAGTTGATTTGAACGAAAACATACTTATCAATACTTTTTAAGGTAGCAATCATGCTGATGGGGATAATTACGAAACAAGAGAGAGGTCACAGTAAATCCAACTCAGAGTATGTGACCAAAGTTATGTGGGGAAAAACCGAACTCGTGTCAGCATCAAGCATCTGTTGCTGCTGGTGTGAGGACAAAGCAAGTGCCAGAACAAGGAGGCAGTTTTGTAGATCTACTGTTTTTCAAGTCGCCCACTGAAGCAAGCCTCGAAATCAGTGTGTGTACTGCGGCCATCTGTTTACTTTTGACTAGCAAAACTCTTGACTCTTACCATCTATTTGAAGTCATGGTCAATGTCAAGAAACAGGTACAGTTCTGATGATCGTGCATGTTTTTTTAACTTGACAGAGGGAAAATAGGAAGGAGGAAGGAAAACAGAAGTATGTAATTAGTTTATTAAAAAGGGGAGGATTACAGGAAAAGGATCTTCATTTATTCAGATAATATTATGCCCCAAGGGGATTAAGCTATCAACGTATTGTGAAAGCAACTAGTGAAAACAGGAAGACTGGTCTGCCACAAAATAATGATTTATTCACTCAGCTTTGTAACAGAGAGCTGCTGAATTGACCTGGACTTAAAGAACTTGTTGTTGATCTCTTCCCTCTGGTGACCAAAATTAGAATAGATCAAATGATCTATGATAAAGTGGAATTAAAAGCTCAAACATCCTGAATCACTACTAAACCAACCACAAACACCACACTGCTAAGCTCCATTGCTGATTAGTTTCACTGCGCAAACTCCCCATAGAGAAAGCCACTGTCCATTTACCAGTGTTGTTCAGCAACATCTCATGCACACATCTCCTGAACCTTCACCCATTTTAAGGCTCTCTTTTTTCAAGAAATAACATATTCTTGCTCTAACCTAGACTATACAATCTTGTTTACTTAAGTATCTTTTTTACTTTCTCCCTTTTTCGCTTGTGTCATAAAGCTAATTGAAATTTGTTTTGGTCTCTTTTTTTTCCTCTTTTTTAATGTTCTAAAACTCAGAAGAGATTTCCACTATTTTCTTTTTTTTTTTTTTTTTCTTTTCCTCTCTCCCAGGTCTTATGAGGGACTATTTAATGAGAATTCCAAAATATCACAAGTAAGGTACCACATGATTTCCAGATGTGTGCACGTGGCTTCCAGTGTGGGGTAACCTGCACTAATTTCATCAAAACATCTGTTGATAGAAGACATACTTACATTTCATATAGGACTCAAGAATTTAGGTAAACTGCATCAGCAGTAGATATTGCCTAAGAACTGGAAAAATGTTCACATACTCGGTGAAGGTATATGGTATGGCTTGTCCACAACTACAGAACTCTGAAAAATCTCTATTACCTTTTGCTTGTAAATGCTTGCTGAAGAGATGGCTGTGCATGTATATACATTTGTATTTTGGAAGCACCAATGAACAAATGGATATGCTTGGTTTTTCAGCCACTGAAATTTGAAAATGTATTCTGTGCAGAAGCTAACATTTCTATAGTTGAATGAGGTCTTTCACCTCTGAAACAAGGACAGTACTCTTTGCAGATAAAAGGTATTGTTCCTGAAAAACCCTATGCACAAAACTTAGGAAAAAAAGAAGAAAAAAAAAAAAGATGTAAGCTTACTGTCATGTGCACAGTATAGAGGCTATATCTTCGGAGAAATACAAGGTGTACTACAACTTCCTCAAAAAAAAAAGAATGCACCTTTTAGAATTGTTGCTTAAGTTTGATATTTTCACACAGAGAGTAATCACCAAAATTAGTGAAATGTTTCAAACTTCTTATTCCACAGAATAACCTGACGAAAGCAGACCACTCACTAATAAAGTGCAACTTAATAAATCATGTGAAATCTTATTTTGTTCAAACCCTTACTAACTCCTAGCACCATCTGTTACCATCAAAACTATATGACAAGATATGATATATAATTAATAGGTAAACAACAATCTAATTAAAATGGACAAATACTCCATGTTCCTGCCATTTGGGAGCTCTAATTACAGACTAAATTTTAAGCTTGAATTAAATATTTAAGCTGGAAAATTAACTTTCCTTCTCGAGCCTTGAATACATTAATACAGATATGTGAAGCGACTTCCTGATGGGAACTTAAACATGTAATTTAGTTTCATCAAAGCAGTTACTAATTGTTAAGCAGCAGTACCTTACCATATGTACACAATAGCTATTTAGAGCCGAAAAGGTGGTTTTAAAGTACCCCTCTGCAACCCTTTTCTGACATAAATATAAAATGTATATACAGCACAACAGTTTACACTACACACTGAAAATAAATTACATAGAAACTTCAGCTTTCAAATGGGTCTTAGCATGCATAAGTCTGAATAGATCTAGATAAACAATTTTCGTTTATTTTTTGTGTATTTTTGCTGCTGAAGTAACTAAAGAATGTCTAGAAAAGTTAAGATATTTTTACATTCTGCTGACAGAATTTTGAACTTCAGAGTAAAACCATGCAATTTGCATGAACCATCCAGCAAAACAAAATGCTGAAAAAACCAGGTGTTTCATCTAACTTAATAAGATGATCCAGGTTTTCTTAAATTCTATATCAAAAGGAGAGAAACAGGAATAAAACTGAGAAGAGAATTACACAAAACATTCTTAAAAAGGTTCTGACCATGCAAGTGGTTAGAATTTACCTGCTTTTATTGTAGCACAGTAGATATTATTGTACTAGGAATTTTGAGTATTTGCATTCTCACCAGGAATAGGATTCTATGTGTTATGCCGTGACCATCAGTCAACAATAGACTGCTACTGTTTCAGGAAAAAACCCAACACACCTTCATTCTTTATGAAAACCCTAATGATTTCCAAACAGTGCTGAGTTGAACTACCTTGCAAAGCATTTCCCTCATCTTATGGATACAGAGTTGGAGGCACATAGATACTCGGTGACACCCACAACCTTATGTCAAGGCTCAATGGTGTAAAGCACTCCACATATATGGAATACTACGCTTTCCTGTGTTCACATGGAACTCTTTTAAGGGAGGCAGGCAAAGATTTCAGTATGGTTTCGATCAAGACTTGTCTCTTACAGGCTCACATGGCCTGAGTCAGTGACACATGAGAAACATGAACCCAGATTTCTTACTGTCAATATTCTCTTCTAATCCTAATATTCTCCATTCACACAACAGACACACATTTGACTTGCTTTAATTTAGATTCAACTGCAGAACAGCAGGACATGATGTTAACAGAAATAGCGCATGTATCTTTTTAAATATCCTTGAGAGTATGTTACTTCCAACAGTGAGGAACCCAACATGAAGAAGCTTCATCCATCCATCTAGCCCTAAGACATTTTAATTTCAGCAAAAATACAGATGAAAAATGAATTACTGGGCCACGACTTCATCAAGGGATTCTAGTGACATCAAAACCAAACCTCTAATAGTTTGTGATGTCACTGCAAAGCCTCAAGGGACTTCTTGTCCCATAATTCAGAAGAACATGGCAGCTTCTCAATTTATGTAGTTGATGGACTGGAGACCCAGAATGTGCTTTAGGACCTACTCTGCTTCTACCACTCCCTCAGTGCTGTCCTTTGTCCCATTCCTACAATACAGATAGAATTTTACTCTTCCTATGTGATAGAAGTACGCTGGCAGTTTACAATAATCGAGCTGGTATTTTCAGTTACACAAACTTGGAAGCTGTTCTTTCTACAGAGCTTTTAGATTGTATACATACTATCTTAAATATTGCAAAGCCACTTATTTTAACAATATCCATGTTTTCACCACGTTTTCATAATACAGTCTGTGAATCTATTTTAAAATGATTAAATAATTCTTAGCAGTAAAAGAATAAAAAATTGCTGAAAAGAAAGGACTAAAATGCTGACTTGAAACTTCAGTATTATAAATCTCTCCTAGAGCCACACTTATATGAATTTCAACCATGTCTGACCCCTCACTTCCTCTTTGTTTTCCTTTTCATCAGTACTCCTGAGCTACTCAAGGCTACAGTTCCTGCTTCAATCCATATTTTCCTAGTCAGTAAAGTCATTGTTATACAAAGTCACAGTGATGCAAGACTCTGTACAGTACACATTCACTGTTGTACTGGGTGATGAAAGCAAGCGTGGACTCCTCTAGCCATGTGCACTTAGTTCCTTTGGCCAAGCCAACTGGACAGGAACACTGCACAATTCCATCGTTTCAAGGTGGGGACACTGAACAGCCCTGGCGAGAGCAGAAAAGGACAGGCTTTCTCTCAAGCCCGAGCAATGAATGAAATGCATACACCAAATGAAGATTCTGCTTGTGCTGGACACAAGAAAGGACAAAGATATGCTCTGCTACCTTGCAGCCATTAAAATATGCCCCCTTGTAGTTCCATTAGGTTATGTTTTGAACCACACTGCAGTTACAGGGAAAGATAGCTGCTAGGCGAAACCACATACCAAGTTCTGGGGAGCGCCATCATTCCCTCCGCAGTCCAAGATACAATCATATTCTCTCCAGGCCTATTTATAGACCATATTGTACTGTACATGTGCCATAGATCCTAATGTGAGGAAAATTATATAGATATTCAAAGCATGACATATTGATTCAACATATTGAACGGATTGTTTTTTCCTCTATTTATTTAAATGATTATAATAGTTTATAGTGAGCTTAGCCCTTGAGACAGATGGTTGTAAACTCAAAATTTAAGTTTTAAATAACTGTATTAACATGAAGTAAATGATTTTATCCACCATCCTCGTTAGAAGAATGAATTTATCGTAACACAGTCTTTAACCCTCTCCTGAGCTTTTTTTGACTATCAAAGAAAGTGAACTTTGCAGCTCATTGACTGGTGTTTTAAAATGTGTCTCATCAAAATGTGTCTGATAACCACAGTATTTTTTTAATGTGTTGGGCAAAAGTAACCTTGGGTTTAGGGTGAAGAGGGGAACTCTACCATTATCCATTTTGAAAAGAGCCTTAAATTTTAAGTCTACAGTTTGTATCTCATCTAATTCTTTACAAGAGAAAATGTCTAAATTACCAGGAACAAAAGCATAAAGTAAAAACCTCTGTCCATAATCCATGCAAGTAAATAAAACAGTTTTCCCTTAACAGACTAATGCACTAGTGGATTTATGCCTGTGAAAAATACTGGATTATATTTATTGCACAAGAGCTTTATTCCTTTCCATCTCCCAATTTTATGAGCATCTCCTTTGTCCTTTCCCTTTTAGCCCTCTGTCATTGCCTAATTCTGACTTCTGGGTTTCATTTCTGGACAATGCCAAAGGAGAAGGGATCATTTTGCCACTCACTCAGTATTTAAGTATGATAACTAAACTTCATGACAGTAACTCCACTTGCATAATTAAAAAATACATGCAATTATAAATGTGTTATCTATCCAAGCCTGGTGACCAGCCAGAACTTTGCACAAATCAGTAACAGTTCCACTGGGTACCTCTGTGAGATTCACAACAGGCAGATCTACATCAGCAGGTGGCAACTGCTCAATGTGGGCTGACCGGTAAAACAAAATAGTTAATCCTCAGGACCAACATTCAAGCAAAACATCTTTTAAGGGGGTTTAGTTTGAACTGGTCTTGTTCAGGACCAAAGACCCCCTAGCTATTACAAAAAAGGTCCATTTACACACTAATGGTGTGCAAGTTCCAAGTTAGCTTAATCCAAAAGAAATCAATTTTCCCAAAGGTGGCACAACTCTGCAGTATGAACATAAGCACAGTGGGGACAATCTGCTTCAAAGACACATTCCTGAACCAAACTAGAAGGCTAACCTAGGACCACACTAGGAAAATCAAACATGCTTTCAGTTAAATTGTTCACTTAAAGGGTACACATAAAGGTCCACCTAAAATGCTCAAGTAATACTGAGTCAGGAAGCTTATGCATATTTGTTTAAGGCTGCTTTTTCTCTAGTGAATAAAAGCTATGAAAAAGAAATGCAAAAAAATTAAGGTTTATGAAATCAAACTTAGTGAGACATTTTATAAAGATGAGACTTTTTTTTTAAAGCATTTGAAGGCATTTAATAGGGGTAATTGTGTATTTCAAAGTAATTTTGAAGAATTTGTTCTGTTAAACTAATACACCAAATTTGAAAATTTCTAATGAAATGACTTCCACTATGTAACATAACAGCAGAAACAGCAGAAAACTCACAGTGAGCAGCTATATAAAAAATTAGGGTGATGTGCTGTCCTGTTATTTTTGAAGTTCTTCTCTTTTTGTATAAGTAATCTTAAGGATGTCACGTCATCTAGTTTCAGGTATCCTTCTCAGGATTTTTCACAATTCCTAGTAGAAGGCAAAAGCATACTTTCTGACAAGCTTTCAAAAGCAGCATCTCTACACTGTGCATTTAGACACACACCCGAGTGAAGGAGATTGAGATCTCCATTTTAAGGTTTAACAAGTGCTTTTTAGCAGTACTCTGCATTCTGCCATTATCTATTTTTCTTTATTACCAGTGAGGCAGACTTTATAATGCCAGAGAGGTGTTACCAATAATAACTGGTCACTTGGGATGGTCTCTTTTTACATCCTGCTAATCTCCTTGGGTTTCAAGAGCCTATATGAAAGTCTTAATCATAAGTTACTTAATTCAGCATTTTTTGTAATTATTTAAGAATTTCCTGGCAGAGAATAAAGATCTTCTTTAGATATACAGACTCCTGACAATTCAGAAATTAGTGTATTCCAATACTATGCAATAACCTCGACTTCCACACTAGTTGGAGAAATTTGGTCAGTAACACTACTGAATTAAGTTACATGTTTAATTAATTATTTAAAAGAAACAATATAATAGTAAATAAAACTCTGAACCACTGGCCATAAATTAATATAGTCTTTCAAAAGGCTACTAAAAATTCTTCATAGTAATTATTATTATTAATAAACTATTTGGCTAAAGGAGTAAACACTGTCATGAATCACAAAATAAGTGACACAAAATGAAGTGCAAAACATTCATGTAAGAAGAACCAGAAACAAAAAAATGATACTGTACATGAATTGCTTTTGGGTGCAATTATCTTCCTCACATGTTAATATAATTTTGGCATCTTAGTATATGTTTTATCCCACGGGGAATTTTAATTCAGAAGCATAATTATCAATAAACTTGCCTCACAAAAACTACCAGTCTCACCTCCTCCCAGACTGATTTTCTACAGTTCTCTTCTGTGCAAGAAGAGAAGTTTAGAGTATACGTGTTTCCTACAAGGGCAACCATTTCTCTTGTTTACTCTGCCACACAATTTATAACAGCCTTCTATTATATGGTGTCACTCAGAACACACAATATTCATTTCATATTGATTAAAAAGTATTTTAAAATGTTTTATCACATTTTAAAATACAGCCTGCACGTTCATGTCCATTTTTTGATACACACAAATACAACAGCTATTAAGCATGGAAGGCATCATGAGTAGATCATAAAACAAATACTTTGGCCAAAACCACAGGGCATTCTATGCCTTCAATCAAACCACAGCAATTAATATGAAATTCTAAATACAGAATATAATGCCACATAAATAGTATAACAGCCAAGTCCTGTCTAAGAAGCCATATGTTTTTTCCCATTGTTCAAAAAAAGGAGATGACTTCCCGTCACTTATGTTTCTGATTAGCAAGGTGATTTATGCCACAATCACTAAAAATGCCAGCAAGTGAATGAGAAAATGCATAGTGACTGCACCAGATGTGCACAATAAACAGGAATCCCATTGTAATCTCTGGTACTTAGTTTATATGAAGGTAATGTAAGAAACACTCTTGGATATGGCAAAGTCACTCTTTTTTTACATTTGACTATAAATGATATGAAATAAATTGTGTGTTTTATACTTTATGGCATGCATACATTGATAAATTAGGTACAGTTTTGTATCCCAACTTATCTACAAGACAAACCTGGCTAAGATCATGGGGATTAATTGCTTCAGAAGTGTGAAATGCAGCTTTTCCATTCTTTTCTGCACACTCAGTGAAGAAACAATGATTAATCACTGTTTAACTATTCTCCTGAGGATCTACAAGATTGCCAAAGCAGGACTTATCCTCATAAATCCAAAAAACACAGGTTTAGATTTGTTGCCAACAACTGAAAGAACATGAACTCAAAGCCATTTGTTATCAGATTAAAATAATGTCAAGGCTTTAGAACCCCTACCAGAGCAAAATTCTTTTTAATTTGCACCTAACAATGGGAATTGTAGTATCAAATTAGATTTAAGAAAAATATATGTATATATTTTTATATGAACATATCTCCCATTATCAGGAGTATAACGTCCTTATAATACAATCACTTCCATTAATCCAGCATAAGAGAAGCAGCATCTTTAAACAGGAATGCTTCCCCTGGTATTAATGCTCAGGAAATAAAAAAAACCCCAAACAACTCAGTTAAAATTACATCAGTTTCATTTGTTTGCAACAAATCCTACTTAAGTATATAAATAGTTTGTTTAAACGTCTGAGAATTTGTTTGGACATCTTAACTTTTTGATAAAGGATTGTACTTGTAACAGTGTTTAACATTTGTCTAACCACTTTATAATCAACATTAATAAAAATCACTGTGTTTAATACAGAATTCACATGATCAAATGAGAAATGCTAAAATTACCCGTTTAAAACTCTCTATTTAGAGAAGGTATTCATAAAAATGTAAAATTTTATCATGGAAATTACAGACAGTGCTGCACAGACTCAGGCTGTATACAACAGCATCAGAGGACTGACAGCCTTTTCTATATAGTTCCAGTTTAAGAATTTGAGTATCTATTTCTGCCTTCAAAGAGATGAGAATAACTAATATCAAGTACTGTCTAAAGATTCCCCCAGGGGAAAAAAAAAACCCAACAAACCATCAAAACCAGAAAAACTGCACCATATTTAAATGACTGTAGTACTAGGAAAGAAAAGAAAGAAAGCTTCATCCTTCAAAAATGCTGTGTCAGTAACAGATAAGCTGATGTGGGAGTCATGACAGAGTTCCCAACTGCCTGGGAGCCAGAGTAAACAGGTAAAGTCTGTTGCAGATCGGTGGCTCTGGCCTGCAGCTGTCCCCACTGGCCAGATCCCTGTGCTGCTCTGTGGCCTCCCGTATCTCCAGCTGCTCCTGCTCTTCCACTCTCCCATCATGCTGGGGTTTTTTCCCCAAAATAAGTTAATGCTGATAAAGTCTCCTACTTGGCTGTAGGCAAAGTCTAAGAAGGAACGAGGGGATGCTGAAAGCGTCTGTAACTTGACCCCGTTGCCCAGGGAGGCTGTTGTACCTGCAACACCCTGCAAACCCCGCCTTGGGGACAGTGCTATCTCTTTGTGTTACATACCTCACAGATGTAGCAAGCTCAGCCATGGAAACCGGGGTGCTAGAATTTTAGTATTGTACTGTAAGAGACATTAGCTACAGAAAATCCATACTAGGTAAGGGATGAATTTCTTAGCATTATTTCTATAAATGTGACGGTGACCCAGAAGTTACCAGGAAAGGACAAACCTTTTCTGGGTGACACTGGCTTCATTGTAAAGATAATGACAAAGGAGGAAATCAAGTCTGATGCAAACTCTGTAAGCACACTGCACAGGCTGAGGTGCTGGCTAACTACATGAGCAACACATGCCATCTGGAGCACCCTTTGCTTGCAGTATTGTATGGATTTTCTGACATTTCTTTAAGTTTCACAAACTGGAAGACCTTGATTGAATCCCAGAACAGTGAAGATTTTTACAAGCTTGTATCCTTCTCAGAGACAACTGAAAGGTAAATTTATCAAATTTAGCTAGAAACTTCAGGCACTAAAGAAAATGCTTCACTGGTATTCCAGCTCCTTCTTCAGATCAGATATTGGGTCCTTCTTCAGGGAGAACTAGAATCCTCAATAAAATCCCACAGTACAATACCCACTCTTGTTTGTAAAGCACTTCAAGATTCCCAACTACAACTATTAACCAGCCTGTGTTTACTAGGATTTCCACATTTAAGTAGTCCAATTTATACTTTTTCCTGTTCCAAGAAACATTTGACAAATATTATTCTACAGTTATTATCTACTTTCTGAGGGTGAGGTATACTGTGGAAAGACAAAATCAAGTGTGCAATGTACACTTGCTTACAGCTATAAAATAATTCACTGCTAACTTGGTCATTAAACAGAAGTCATCACAAACATGCACACTGGATTAACTGCTCACGGAAGTGGTTTTAACCTTGTTTACCAAATTGAGCTATTGATAACTATTTTTTCACCTTCTCTCCAGATATGCAACTCCCAGTTGAAAGAGTGGAAGAATTCTAACATTAGAATTATTGCAATGTTTGTAATTTCTCCATTATTAGTTTTAGGTTTGCTTTAAATATGTTTCACAATGCACTGGAATGTATTAGCCTCCATATTAATTATGCAATGTGAGTGGGGGGTGGGGGGGGAAACACCTGAAAAAAAGCATATTCAAGAGTTATGGATCGTGGTGCTATCAGAGTAATTTAAAAATATGGATTAAGATTGTATTTTGCAGATTGCTAACATGCAATAAAACAGCAGCCCTACCACTGTTACACTTCATATATATATATATTTTTAATTATAGGCACACTGTATTTCTGACAAATTTCTTACTGAACAATTATAAGCATGTATGGAAAATGAGATAACATATTAAAGAAACTACCTGATTCATCTGCCTATGTAACTCCTACTGTATTATTCATAGCAAGAGCAACATTTTTACCTAACTTCAATAATTTTTTTCTTGCTATTCAGCTACTGCAATAACTTTCCTTCCTGCTGGACTAGTCATCAAAATATTAAAGGTTCAGAGAAACCACGACTATATAAAATTACAGAACTGTTTTTGGAAACCTGTATTGCTTGAAAAATTCCTCCAAATATTTTTGTAGTAAATCAAGAAAAATAATATATGTTCTGCTGTTCAATGATACTCATCATCAGCTGCCACATCACACCATCACTTCAATACCTATTTTAAGAGTACTCTTGGCAATGTTGCTCCTGTGAGACATTCAGATTGCAGTTAACAACACACTTTTTCCCCTCTCATTTTCATTCAACTAATGAATGCAGACAACTTCCACTACTCATCACTCCAGCTAGACTTCCAAAAGGTCTTGTACCTGAGCCTTCACTGCTTACAATGCACCTGGTGAAAAAACGCTCTACAGTATTTCCCCAGGAATACCACTAACTACTGCTAAGGCAATAATACCATCCTGGGCTTTCCTGCATGTATTTCCCAAAATTCAACGAATTTTCCAGTTTCTTGTTTTTCAGCCTAGTATATATATGTGTTAATCCACAAGATCTCCAAGAGTTTCAGGATGAAATCATTCCTTACAACCATTTTTCTTGGACTTGAAGCAACCTTCTCCAGCAACAAAAACGTTCCTCTATATTCCTTTTCTGGATGAATCTCAGACTACAGAACCTGCTTCTACAGGAAAATACTTCAAACATTGAGTTTCATCACTTTCTGTATCACTTATTTGCACTTTCTCTCCCTACCACACATAACTTGCATACAGATACATATGCACACAAAAGAGACACCAAAATACTGCAGCACAGATCCTACTGCTCCCCTGAATAAAGATGAAAAAGCAAAATATTAAAAATGCTTAACAGAAGAATCTTTGGCAAAAAGCTCATTTTAAGATACAATACAGAAACATGGTGGAGTCCGGGGCATGTGGAAAACCCCTCAAACTGCCCTGGGGGGTCCGAGACCCTGGCTGGGACCCCAGGAAAGCACTGCCTTTGATCTTAGTCCATGGGAAAACCTTCCAACACTCATAGATAAATTGAAAACAACAAAGATTTGAAATAAATAGTAGTTTAGTTTGTCACAGGGTGAAAATTTGTAGTTTTGGGGCTTTAGTGTGGAAGTAGATCGGAGCAGGACGGAGAATTTTGGGCATTGTCTCATCTTCCTCTTCTTCGTCTACTCCATTTTCTGCTGTGATGGTGGCAGAGACATTGGTAGAATGGATTTGATGTAGAAATTGCATGTCTAGAACAGGTAGTAGTTATTGGTACAAAACTGTAAATATAGTACACTTTAAGAGTTAATTAGATTAGAAATCTTTTAAAATGACCTTGGACCCTCTGTCTGTGTTCCTGTAGCTCCTTTTTCTTTAGCACACTGAGACTGCTCTAAGACCTTGAGATAAAAAAGTGGAATAAACACCTTTGAAGATGGAGCCACAGGTCCCATCTCATCTTTTAAACCCTAGTACAGGACTTTAAAAACAGAAAACCCCTAATCAGGGGGTTAACAGGGTGAAAATCCCGTCAGAAACAGAAGCTCAAATATTGGCTCCTTAGGCAATACCTCTAACAATCCCCACCTTTGGATTCAGGTTTGCACTGAGACTTATTTAGTGACGTTGCACAAATTGATCAGCTTTCACGCGGACCACTGTCGCATCACACCACTCCTCAGAATCACCCCAGCTCTTTGCAAGCGCCAACTCAGACTGAATGCTCCAGAGCATCTTTTAAGCAACACAGACTACAGTATCACCTTTATCAACAGGAATCAAAAGGGAGTATTTCTCTCTGTTGAACACAGTAAGTACTACATCCTGAAGTTGCTGAATGCTACGTCTGCTCTCCCACACATCTTGTCAACCAAAGCAGAGTTTTCTATGACAAGATTTTTTTTGCTTGGTACACCAGACAGAGATCTCTCAAAAGCCAATCAGAAATCATGAAACGAATTCACAACAAAAACTAAGTTATAGCCAAAAGCCTTACTACCTTCTGTTTCAAACACAAGGAACATTCCTACAATTCGGCATCATCTAGCATTGACAGATGGAAGCACATACCTACAAAAATCATAGCCTTCCCAGAAAAGTGAATGAGAAAGAATTTCCCCATATAAAAATTCTAGTCATATTAATGAGTATGAATAAATAGGGCAATAGTACTAAAGCCAGTCATCCTAAGAAATATTGCTGGGTTGGAAAGTACCTTGATATTTATTAATGAGAGTAGGAAAAAAAAGTACAGAAAAAAAATGCATGAAATACAAATGCCTACTGTAATACAAACCATATCATCTTTACTACTACAATTGGATTTGTGAAAATGAAACATTTAAATATGTGTGTGTATACACATATACTTTTTTTTAGATCAGAGGCATTTTTTTTTCTCAAGTGTTTAATGTGCTAGTGCTCATAATAATGAGAAAACTCTGAAATAGAAATCAACTTGGGTAAAACCAAGATATATAAAAAAGTGAGAAAGCCTGCTATGTTTTCTAGCTACTGGGCTATTCATAAAGTTTTAGACTGGAATAATTAAGTTTTAACAGAACACAAACTTCCATGTTTTGTTCATACCAAAATACAATACATACTTATAATTAAAAAGCGATGACAGTAATATTTGAAAGCCATGATATCTTAAGAACATTATTTCTCATATCTTTTGACTCAGACAGCTTTATTATCTCCATCTAAAGGTCTCACATTTCATCCTTATTTTTGTCTTAATCCTTTATCTTACAGAATTCTAAACAGAAAAGCAGCCATGCAGAGGAGGTTGAATGCAAACTTCAGCATCATTAATGATCCACATGATTAGCCACAGATCCAGAGAATTAGGTGCCCACACCTGAACAAGAATATCCAAGTCTAAATATATCTGGACAGTAATGAAGACAGACCAAAACAAATGGCACTGCTGGGGCCCATGGGGTTAATACACAGTATTTTATTTATAAACAAAGTGACATCGTAATTTCTTTCACAAACTTTTCCTAATTCTCTTTTTTGTTATTCATTGATGCCTAAATAGTAGCAGAGATTCTTGGAAGGTCTGTTTCTGATTGTGCTAGATTGTGGTTTTCAAAAGCAAAACAGCTGTTCTCTCCTATTTTCTTCCAGAATCTGGAAAGAAGGTCACTAGGCCAAGGAATAACAGAGAACGAACATGAATGAACCACTGCTTACTGGCAGGAAAGGAGTTTCACTATGATCTATGGCCAAATAAAATTTCAGTAGCCATGTATTTCTACTGGCACAAAATCATAGGAGCTCATAATATTTGTGGAAATGCACTTGAATTGCATATATCTACCCTACATCCAACAACTAAGATGTCTGAATGCAGATGTATTGCTCTCTTCCAACATCACAAAACTAATGGATGGTTACTGTTTTGAGCTGGAATTACAATTTTGCCATTATTATTTTATTAATGTTTGCAACAGTAAGAGCACCAGGGTACAATGACCACAGGTTTTTACTTTCAGCTGACAGAGGAGAAAAACGTCGACATTTCCACCAAAGCCAGAACGTATGCAAGTGCACAACTGGTTACTTCCTTAAAACTAGGGCAGAAATGGCATGCAGGTATTCTAACAGGTGTGGGCTCAGATGTTAAGGTTATTCCTTTATATTCCTTATTCCATTATAAAGTAGCAATAAAAGAAATACCTTCCTGGGGAAAAGAATCATCAGTGTGTGCTGCCTGCTCATGAAAATATGTAAGTCTAGCAAAGAAAAATGCAACACTACCTCACAGAAAAATGGTGACTCAAACAGGCTTCCAAGTCACCACCACAATTAGTTTGAGACTGAATATTGAAGTTTCCAAAGTAGTTTTTTTCCTGAAAATTTAAGATACACAGCTAGAACCATTTTATTCCTTTTTATACAATTTCCTTTTGTCCCCATGAGATCTGAGTCTTCCAACGTGAATGAATACATGCAGTGAAGGATTAACACATAACTGGGTTTTTTTTCTTGTTTAAATAATTCTGTGTAGGCAACACAATTTATTGGAATAAAGTAGGATTTATGGCAATATATTTCCTCTTCAAGACATAAATTTCTTAATAGTTTCCTGTAATTCATTTTCTTACAGTACCACATTCTCATACATCTACCAGTGTAATGCATCTGCCAGAATAGCAACTGCATACCCTGAACACTGTTTTTAAAAGTCTTCAATACTAACAGTCCAATCTGCTAGAATCTTCTTCAATTCATTGTCTACATCTTGCAGCCTTTTACCTTTCTACAGCATATGCTGGGTTTTACAAAAGGAAAAAAAATTTAAAAAATCATATTTACGAAACAGAAACATACAAGGTTTCAAAGAATATGAAAGCTATCAAACTAGAAAAGTAGAATGTTATACTGAAATAATTATATGAAAATTTACAGAAGGCTACAGGTCTTTATTTTTCAACATTCCCCCTTACATCATGTTATATTGCCTTCATTTTCTGAGAAGTTAACTTTTCAGTCTCTGGTGGTGATAATTAGAAAACGAACTGCACATATGTCTGTTTTTTTAACGTGGACAGAAATTATGTAATTATTCAAATTATATCAGGATTTATATTCAGAAAATTGGTTGTCAGTCAGAAGTGTCTTCTTTATAAAGATGACAAAATGACTCCGCTAAGAGCAGATGAATTCTAACATGAATACCCACTTACAAAATTCTCTCTTCTGCTAACACATTCTCAACATTTTAGCTGTCTCTGATGGAGTACCTTCTACTAGAAAACCTTAGGATTTATTTTTTTTCCACTGCAGAGGAGCCAAGAGAAATAAAGAGACCGAAGTAAAGAAGAGGCTATGTGAGAACATAAAGGACCTACATTTTAAAATTTCTGCTGCCTAATACCTAATACTAATACTATCAATAGGCAGAGAAAAATGTTTTGCATATATTTAATGCCAGTTACCTCAAATACTCCCCATCAGACTCATGATGCGACTGATTCTGTTGGCAGCATCTTTTTGAGGAACCTTCTTTCAGGCGCTCAATGGACAGCACAAGGGAGGAGAGAAACACCCACAAATACAGGTGATATTCAGAAGGCCTATCTAAACTAGAAGTTATTTTCCTAGTGCTATCCATGTAGCAGTTGCATAAATGTTCCAAATACAGACATACACATATACATGCATGTATAAAAGTTATTGTCAGTGTATAAGTTACTACTATCCTGAGACTGAAATAATTAATGTAACATCTGTTTTCATATTTTTTCTAATTTTTTCTAATTAACATGCATATTTAACACATAAATGCTCAGACCACCTATTTTTCTGCTGATTTTTTCCCTTTCCTAAGTCATGTGTTCCTGTGGGGTGCCCAGTATAGATGAAGCATAAAATTTGTTTGGAGGAATAGCAGGTGCATAGTAAAGCAAATAGTTCAGACTATCTAAAAGAAGAAAATACTCTACGAAAATAATCAAAAAATGGGCTACAATTGTATACAATATAAAAATAAAGGGACTTTCCAAAAAAATCTGGTCTTCTACTCACAAATCAAAAGTGGAATGTCACTGACCCCCCAGCCCTGCCTAAGATATGTCAAAGCCTCTAAACTTTCAGCATTTCTACTTTCAGCTTGCACTAAAATGCAGGGATTAAAACTCTGAACCTGTGCAAATCAAATTTTAGCGATGTAAGATGCACAGCTGTGGGGTTTTTTCATTTTTCATTGTCAATACTTAAAATATTCACTTGACACTAAATGGTGCAAAGCACTGAAAGTCAACTATCTCAGAAACAGATTTAAAAACACAGTAAATGTCGCTATTACATTGTGCTGTTCACATAATCTCAAGTTGTTTAAGTCCAAAATCTAAAACCTTGAGAGGACAATAAATTCAGAGGAGTGGAAATAATTTATCCCACTACCTTTACAGGACTTAGCGGAAAGTTTATGTAATGTTTACACAGCCAAGATCTTCCTGAGTAGGCCTCAGAACTGTGAATGTTTTAGTCTACCGTCCTCCTCCCATCTTACCACAATCTAAAATGAAGAGCAACAAAAGCACACACCATCTTTTCTACATATACTCCGCATTAACACTGTTTGCTGTATATCATGTACACTTATGGGAAGTTAAAAGTCATAATGCAATTCAAAACACAAGAAGAGGTGGGAAGGGAAGATCTTCACTGTTTTGCTATTCGTAGCAGAAGTCTACTCATCCCTACAGATAGCACAGCCATCCAGCTCAAGCCTAAACTGACTAATTTTTGTCCTCCTGGGTCTGAAAGTCTCTCATGCTCAAAGTTCAGACATTCCTGAGCTCATCCCTCACTAGCCACTATGAAGAGAGAGATATTCCTTGTTTGCTAACTCACCGGTAAGAAGACATGATCACTGCCTATCTCCATTAGCTTTAACTATCTTAGCACCTTCTCTCTTCAGGTTTCATGAGATGAAACGTTAGGAAGACAGCCACAGTACCCCACTACTGGCAGGTGATCCAACAAGGAAACCAAAAAAGTGCTGCACCTCCCACCTTTAAGCAACCTGTTCTTGAACTGATGGGAATGGCACTACAGTTAACTGAAGGAGGCACTTATCTTTCTTCTCGTTAGCCTCTTTGCAACCTCAGACACATAGATATTTTAAAACAGTAACCTTCTCAATTGCTGTGAAAAGGAACAATCAGTCTTTATGTTCCTAAATCAGAAGTTGTACATGTTAAATTTCTTCTGAACACTCTTACACAATAACCAACCTCTAGGTGAAATTGTAATCCTCTCAGAGTACAATAAAAATTAGGAATATGAACTCTCCATTCATACCTGAATAGCATTTTGACACATTTTATTATGACAACTAAACAAACTGCAACTGATGAATATATAAATACTGCAATCTCATGACTACAGTTATTACACGTGGGGTAGACTTCAGTGAAACTGAAACCTGGGTCTTTGCCGGAGCTTAGCAGCATATATTCTGTGAGCAAAGTAGGACATCTAATGCAGCCAAAATCTCTACAATGCTCATATTTCCTCAGCATTCTGTTGTTGATCTCGTCCAAACTGAAGCACTCTTCAGCTCTTTTGAGCTTTCCAAGCATCTTCACCTTTGCACGGTTTTAACACAAAAAAGTGTTTTTCAGCTTGAATACTAAAAAATGTAGATTTGTAAGAAGTTTGAACTGGGATTAATTAGTGCATCAAAATCCAACATTAATTCTCACAATCTTGCCCCAGTTAGAAAGCACCTCCTTGCTGGAAATTCCTCATTTGGCTAGTGAGCTTGCTCCTTTAGTGAATGGTTTCTTCACTAATGTCGAAGGCCTTGTCCTCCTTTTCCAATCTTGCCCCTCTCTCTTTGGGGAAAGACTTGACCCGTACTTTAGATATTAACAGTAAATTCTGAACTAAAACTTCATTAGCTTTGAAAATGTCTGAGTTACTCTACTGCTACCATGAATGCATCTTAATTCTTTTAGGTGACTCAACACTCACAGTTTCTGTTGCACTTATCATTAATATTAACCTGTGTATTAACTAAAAAGGTATACTGAAGACAGCTTCCTAGAAAACACTGATTTTTCCCTTTTCCAATTCTAGCAGGCCAGGGACACAAGCTCACCAAAAAATGGAAATACAAAATGCATCCAAAAAATGGGTCGCTAATAAGAGAGGATGGTGCCAACATGAAGTCCTTAGACATACAGCTGCAGAATCTCTTGTATATAACTTTATTTTAAAATACTTGTCACCCTCACTGAGCTCTCTGCAGTGCAGAGCAGCAATCTGACTACTACACCCCGTAGGTGTAATAACCTTTTTATAAACCAATATAGCTACATTTCAGAAACACAGTTTTCATTGACCAGGAATCAAGTCCAAACCAACAATTTGTATCTTATTAAGAAATTCGTGACTATCAGTTTTGCTCAATTTTCTCTGTCAGTTACATTTACAACCCTCAGGTCAGAGATTTGAGGATAATGGCACGAAAAAAAAGGCTGAATGACCTTCGGTTTTGCTAATATTAGCATTGACAAAGGCTCAACAAACCACTATATTCATTTATCTAGTGAAGACTGCCTTTGGAACTAGCTGGGAAAGATGGTCAAAACAGTCATAAAAGTTTTTTCTATGGAAATAAGCTCATATATATGCTCACAAATTATGGGAACAATCTACAAAATATTTTGTGCATATACACATACCAGACATCTGTAAGATGAAATTACGTTTCCAAAGCATATCAGCTGTGTGAGTGCCTATCAAGATTCAAGAATATAAAGTTAAAAAGCACCAAGCTACCCTAATTATATCAAGTGTATTAGAAAGAGCTATCATCCCATCTATTTACTACCTCTTCCTGAAACTGTGGACCACAAAGCACCAATCACAGAAAGAAAGACCACCACGATCAAGACTTGACTTTTGGTCACTGCAGTTGGGGTATATTAGGTTAGCAAGTGGATATGTAAAAGCTGCGCATTTCGTGCATGACTTCTTGGCCAGGAAATAAAAGAGATTCACCAGTATAAAGAAAAGAGAACCTGCTTGGATATGGTTTGCATGTTTTCAGCTCTTAAAGTGTCATTAGTGTCTTCTTATCGGGTGCTGAAGCAGCCTTCGATATACAAATAAGAAGGAGCCCTGAACACCATGTTTACCCTTAAGCTGCAGGGGTCAACTACCCTTTAAACTACTAGTTTAAAACACTTGCTGAAGATATTAAGATCAGTAGAGGAAAAATCACTCCCTTTAAAGACTGTCTTTATTGCTTTCTGTCTTCTCTCCATGGTCACCTGAACTTCTTGACTTGCAAGAAGTGCCAACCTTACTTATGCACCCTTGTACATCATTCTCTTTCAGGAGCACATCTCTTCCTGCTGTGGACACTAAGATTGCTATAAGCATCACAGTTTCTCCGGTGACTAAATCCTTCATCATGGCCAGGTCAGATTGGAGATTTTCTGCCTTCTTCAGCAAACCAGAATCCCAGTAAATTAAAGACCTGTAAAATTCACCTACTCAAGTGGACAATGGACAAAAACATAGAGCAGGAGAACCTACTTCTTAAAAAAATCAGAAGAGAAACATATTACAATCACACCTTATCTAGAAAGATGGGGAATAGGTCTGTAGCTTTGAATGTTCAGCCCATTCAGTTGTGAAGGGCAGGAGAAGGATCATAAACTTGATGCTGGTAAAAAGTTATGCAGACTCTGTGTGATGCCATATTCATACAGGAAGGATGACCTGCACTGAGTACACTACTGTTGAATAGCTGAACTACCTATCACTGTCAGATTTTTTTGTTTTGTTCTCCGAAATTCCACTTTTCAAAATTAATTGATTGAAAGCATTAATTAATTAATTAATTAATGCTTCTGATGTACTAAATGTCTTCAACCTTAACTCACCTGATAACAGTTTGTTTTCTACCTGCTGTATTTTTGAAGCACATCATAAAAGAAGTAATAAAACCTTTGAATGTGCATAGGAATGATCTCTTCCTGTGCCAGCTTTTAAGGAAAGATGGATGAAATGATCATCTCATCCATAAAGACAAGATAAAATAAAGCACTGTGGCCATCTTGATCACAACACCATGAAGAAAATACCACAGTTGATTTCTTAAAACCTCTGAAACATTTATGATCACATATTGTAAGAGAATACACGCATACAAGTTACTGACTAGCAGCAGTTGGACAGACAAACATAAACATGTGCAATCAGGTAGTGTGCATCATCGTCTTTTTTAGGAGATACTGTCAAGAGCCTTGTGGTCTGCCACGCCTTTCATAGGCCCCTACAATATGATAGGAATACTTTTGCTCTTTTACTTCCTGTACCACTATCATATTAGGAGACTATTCCCCTTTTTTGTGTTCTGTCCCATCTCGATAAATGGTCCACATGGTAAGGGGGTTACTAATTCAGCCCAGCCTCTTCAGGAGCCCAGTTAAGCCTGTTTACATTAGGAGACTGCCTTGGTAAGCTGCAGGTCCCCAAAAAGCATATAGAAAGCTAGCATCTTTACAATGATTTACTGAAAGCAGCAGCTCGTTTTAATAAAACCATCCCAAAACATAAAATTGATTGAACCAACTGCTGTGCAGGGCATACATAACAGCTGATCAAAATCATTCAAGATTTTTATTCCTAGAATATCTCCAGAGCTTGTAGAGTTTTTCCTACTTTATTATTTCAGTTCTGATACACAACTCACTTAGGCAAGAAGAAAAATTAGGGCTGACTGATATCCTGATATTTTTAACAAAAAATTTGGATAAACTCAAAATAATCTCTTGTGTGAAAAACCAAAATGAAAGCTGAATATCCTTGATAATCCCCAGCAGTTTTCATAATGTAAAGACTATTATCTTCCCAATTATCCCTCTTCAAGTGATATAACATCTTGATTAATTGTATCCCAAAGAAGTCCAGAACACCTCATACAGATTACTCCAAAGGACCCATTTCTTCCATTTCAGAAAGTTTTAAAGGATAGATTTATAATCACACACACACACATGCACACACATACACATATATATATAACTGTGCTTTAAAAACTTTTTCCAAACTCCAAAGATATCATTGCTAACTGTACTTTCTTTGCACAAAATATCACCTAGAAGAGTTTATCTATTTTGTTGAGTACAACAAAAAGTTCACCTTTTCAGAGTGTGTTACACAAAGCTTTGCCTGCCTTTTATATAGTGAAGTAATTTTATGGTATTGTGTCACAATGAAGGACAAAGATAAGCCAACTGTTTAGATTCCTCTCCTTTATGTTGTGGCTTTGATCACTAACAATACTGCATGAACAGCCAACAGAAGGCTGACATTTCATAAAATATGCAGTGATAAAAACTAATACTGTAGCATCTGGGAGCGATATATAAAATGCAGAAATACACCTAATAACTGTGATCTTAAATTACAAGTTACTAAAAGCCAAATAAGCAGCATACCTAAAAGAAAGATTAAGACAGGATTTTTGTGCTTCTGATGCTAAACACAAATTAAAAAAAAATTAATCCAAGATATGCTGTCTATTATTTTTAACAATTTCTCTGGTTCCCTTGGATCTTAAAAGCAGCCTTGTAGAAGAGTGCTTTTTTGCCGAATCATTAGGTAACAGCAGAAGCCAAACACATTATAAGCCTTCTTCGTGCTATATTAATGCTTTAATGCTTTGTGAAGTCCCCTTTACTGTCTTTTTAAAAATATCAATCACACAAAATACACATAAAACCTGATGAGTGATTCTTCACTGTTATGTAAAAAGCTGAAGCTCTGTGATGACAAAAATAAGTAAAAATCCTTCCAATAAGCTGCATAAATTAAGTAAATCTCAGAGTAGAAATTACATTATTTTAATTTATTTACCTTAAGAACATTAAGAACCTACAAGACAGGCCACATGAAATGGAGGATTACATCCTAGAAAGCAGTGAATCCCTAAAGAACTTACAAGTCATTGTAAATAACCAAATGCTTTTTTTGCTCTTACTATGTTGCTGTAGCTAAGAAGCCAAAAACAATCCCTGGGTGCATTACAGGGAAATATATGGTAGTACTAAGGACCTGAAATTATCTGCACATATGGCATCACTGGAATGTTATAACCAGGCCGGGTATCTTTAATTCAAAAGGAAGTCGAAATTAAAAGGGCCAAAAAAGGAGTTAGAAGAATTACAGTCAGGAAATCCTTCTTTTTACTGTGTGTGTAAGACAGATAACAGATATTTAGTTTATTTAGAGGTGACTTGATTGAGATCTACAGCTTAGTACATGTGGAGAAGGTGTAATAGCCAATAGCTATTTAATCAAGCATAGAAAAGGACAGTAAGATGAAATTACTGAAAAAATCAGACAAATTCTGTCTAGAAATACTATGCCTTAATTATTACATCGGGAAATGACGCAGTGACATAATGCATTTTTTGTATATTAAATATTAATATTGCATAGTAAATATCAAAGTAAAGGTGAAGTAATGATTTTTTTTTTTTAATGATTAATACTTTACCTTGATTTATACCAAAGATGGAATGGCTAAACCAAAATCATTTGTCCTGAAACCAGTTTAAAATTAAAGAAACTGCAATACTCAATTAACTTTAAAAGATAGTTTTATACAACATCTCTGTTCTCATTTCTGATTCTATGGGTCATACTTTAATGCAATTACTCAATATAAAAATTACTTTATCTAATGTAACATAAAATAATTTCAGGAAAGGGTTTAAATATATTATGTAACTTTACAAGAATACACTATCAAGAAATAAAGTAAGAGTGACTTATGTGATGCAACAGGTTAAGTAGCTACTGGTCATCCACAGGTGTATGTAGTATTAATATGAAGCTGAAACAACTGCTCCAAATAATTTGAATATAATGATGCAATATTTGCTCCTGGCACTATAAAATGGGTAGGACTTCCTCAGCATAGTTATGAGACCTAGAAAAATATAAGGTCTAAAGATTTAATTGTACCAAGGAGGACATAATGACTTCAGCTTTTTAGTGTTAGGCCCTCATTTAAGAGCCAGGGAAAAGGAATTATGTATCAGATGAAAAAGAATGCAAGAGAAAATCCACATTTGGTGCCTAAAGAACTGTGAAGCATATTTTTGGTCTGAAAACATACTGAAATTACAGTTTAAGTATGTGGGAGGCAATTGTTCTTGTGGTTATAATTAGAGTCCAAATTTAGGGACTCCAGTGCTTAATGCATATCCACCTGCCTGTTATTCTTACCATGGTTTTTTATGTCACTTAATGGAGATGAATATTCCTTTCCCACCTCATATTTACATCAAGACTATTTAATTTTTTTAGGCTGTTACAATAGGTTAAACAGCAGTCTCAACATCACTCTTCATCTCCCACTGGACAACGAATGGCATTATAAGACTGAGACTAGATGAAGGCATATTTACATTCATAATGTTCTTGACTATAAAATTTATGTAAATTATGATTTCATATTTGCAAATACTATAATTTTCAGTTTCAATGAATACTACTCTTTCATCATTAACTTTCTATGTACATTACATGGAAAGAAAAACTAATGAAAATAAAGAAACTAACTGCTGTGATCAGAGAGGTATAGGTCTTCTATAACAGTTTAAAAATGCTTTGTTTCTTAAGTGATCTTACCCTTGAACAGACAGGGGGCTGAACTACACCTCACTGCTCATTTTGAGTGTGTAAAACCTAAATTTTAAGCAGGTAACAACAAAACCAGATTTTTCATTGATGGCCTTTGATGGCTTGTATTTTAACCCCACCAAAATCTAACTGCATCGCTGAGGAAAATTATTTTCTTTCCCTCATCTGTATAAATAGCATTTTTTTCTATTCATTGAAAAACACCATGGAAACATTAAGTTAATTACAGAACTGCATGTAAGGTTTGGGAACATGTTTACAGATGTTACACAAGAATGAAAAACTCCAAAATATTAAATTTCATTAACTAAGCTATTGCTCCACCAAATGGATAGAATGATTTTTAAATATCCTTAGAGTGGAAAAAGAACTCTTCAGTTAAGAAGAACATTCATCTCTCATACCTCTTGTGAGACACACACACAAACACACAAAAACTGTGTACTTCTACCCACACACAATTATGATTTTTCTGTGATGGTCAGCTAAGTATTTCCTTTAATTTTATAACATGCAAATACCTGACTAAAAAAATCTATGCTTCCAGAATGAAAAAACTAGCAAATCAAATTTGTCTAAATGTTCTGACATCTTTTTAAATGAGGAACTTTTGTGTGTGTGTTTTGGTAAGAACTTAGTGTGACATTTTCAGACTGCAAATGCAAACATATGTAATGAAACAGCTCCCAAACTACCACAGTCTCAGACACATATGTTATTTTTAAGAGGTGATTCCTTGATACCTGAGAAGCACTATGAGAATTAAAAAATGTCACACATCTTAAGGAAGCAAAACTGGGCACATAAGATGAGTCGGACCAGTTCTGTGTATAACGAAATTGCTGGTTATATACGTTGTTTTACTCAACATGTAATCATTGGAAGACTCAACTTGAAATGCATGGACTATGTATATATTCTAAGAGATATATTTTAAAGAACATTGAATTTTCTTGTCTGTCTTAGCTTTGTGCCTTGTAATAAAAATTAATCTAAAAGGACTTCAAGATTCAAGTTTGACAAGTAGAGCAAGTATGAACTCAGACAATGGCCCAAGCCATCAGTCTCTTCCATTAAATGTCACTTCCCTTTTCCCAATCACTTGAACCGATTTATTTTTCTGTGTAAAGTACTAAATTTCCCAAGCTTCTGTTGAATGCCTGGCAATAGGCAAGTCAGTATCACTGCTACACCAGACCAAATTATGGCTACCAAAGACAAAACCCTTCCTCTTAGCACCCTACAAATATCGTGAAAAGGGAAAGTTATTTTGTGGGACTTTTAACTGCAAAACCTTGAGGGATGGAGAGAAAAACTAGTGAAAAGAGAAAGTTATTTTGTGGGACTTTTAACTGTAAAACCTTGAGGGATGGAGAGAAAAACTAATGAAAATAAGAAGACCGTCCCAAACTCGGAGATTGTTTGTATAGGAAACAGGGAAAACAATCTGATACCACTCCCTAGTACTTGCCAAAGAGAAAATGCTGAAACCTCAATATTAATTACAAAACTTAAAATAGTCACAAGAAACAAGATGCTGGAAGCTATTTTAATATTGGCAAAGTCTAAAATGGAGCGTTAACTACAATTCTTCAAAGAAGCTTGCATATGAAATCTTCTGTGTTCCTACATTGCCCACTAATGATATATTCAAGAAAGGAATTACACCTGAAAAGTAGTGTCAGAAAAATTTTAAAAACTGCATTAGCCAAATTTTCTTTTTAAACAATCTAGGAGCGTAAGGCATAAGGTCCATATGTAAAGGAAAAATGTCATGAATGAGGAACTTTCTTTTTTACATGAAATAGTCCATCCTTTTAATGTTGTTTATTACAATATCTTTTGGAATAAGAAAAAAGTTTTGTATGGGAATATTTTAATATTTAAATGTGTCTTTGCTAAAACTAAACATTAAAGTAAAAGAAAACCATGATTGTTTCTCCCCTAAAATGTTACAAAACCATGCTGGTTTCATAACTATAGCTTTCATGTACAGAAGTAACCACAATTCCATTCAACGTTTACATTTCATTCATAAAAGTGCATTTACTAAGTGAAATGAATCTAGATATATAATTAGTCACTCACTATTCCTCTAGCCGGTTGCTATTCACACTATAAAATGTTCTCAACTGGAGCACCAAATCATGATTAAACATAACTAGATACTGGTTCACAACTTAAACACTTCGCCATTTCCTTTGCTTTTGTCAAAACTTAGTTTTTATGCAGCAAATGCTTTTTAAAAATTTTGATGCCAAAATCCAGCTGAAGGTATTGGATGACTTCTCTGCTATAAAAACCAAACCAAAAATCCCCAACCCCAAAATATTCCACTAAATTACTATTCTTTTCAAGCAGCAATATTCGTACTGAGAAAACTCAGCCTGTCAATTCAGGAAAGTACTCCCTTACTTCCTGTAAGTTAAATACTTTCCAAAGTCTGAGTCTAAAAGACCAAAAAGAAACTAAGTGCAATCTGTGCTTTCAAGAGCAATCTGTAATTAAGGTCTTCCAACCATTTACTCTGGAAGAAATACTGTTGCTTCTGGATTTTAAATTAATTAAAATCACTTTCCTGTCAGATGGTATGAGTGTCTTCAAGCAAGATAGTCTTGATCTACTTTTTGTTGGTATGTTCTATGGGAAGAATACATTGACTTAAAAAGAAGAGCATTTTATTCCTATTCTATCTCTTGCTCTTCTCTGCCAAATGACAGAGAATAATGATTTCTTTCCTTGGATCTTGCTTGGATTCCACTATAAAGTACACTTCTGCATTTTAAAATTATCTAGATTAATATGCCAAAACAAGTTTAGAACATTTATAATATAGAGAAATTCTTCCACCTGACCTACAATTCCCTGGCAAAAGATGATTAATATTGCAAGGTTCAAGCTATAGGTAACCTTTTCTATTACTCTAAGGCGTGCATGCTGCTTGACAAAAATACTAGAACAACATTCAACCAGTTCTTGTAAATCTAGTTGAACCATTCATACCAGAATCAACTCTCGCTATATTAATGCTTATGAGAAAAGATCTTAGCGGATCAGACACATAATATGGAGAACACTACTGCAAAAGTTAGTGGCAAGATTTTAATTCTTTAACAATTACAAAGCTCTAGAAATTATGTTGCAAAGAAAGTGTTTAATATGAAGTTATGTAATGTACATCACACAATGAAAGCATGAAACCACTTGAAGCCAATCAGAAAGTTCTGAGTTTTATGTAAGTTCCACATTATTTTATTCAAATATGAGAGAGTGCTGATAATATGCAATAACTTCTGCCTACCATGGCTTAAAGAAATGCATAAAGTTCTATATTTACTATATGAGTTTATTGAATAAATAGCACTAAGCAACGTGTGGAGGGTCTTAAATTACTAGGCAGTTGGTCATCACTGTCACTTTAATTTGGCTTTATTCATCTGCTTTCCATCAAATTACAAATGCTGGCCAGTCACAACAACTGAGGAATGCTGCTGCTTGCATTGCAGATCAGTCCCTAGTACAGGACTCCAACTGCACACGGTTGGCATCTACACTGGTACCTGTCAATATCATTCAGTACATATTTAGATATTTAAAGCCATATAATTTAAAAGCAAAACCCACTAAAATTCTGCGAACTTCCTTTAGAATTCGTGAGAACTTTCCTGGAAGCAAAGCATTCTGTAAGTCCCACAAAATTTCTTCAGGAGGAGCAGAGGGAAAGAAAAGAGAGCCAATGACAGCCATGAAATAGCACCCCTTCCCTTCAAGGGAAATTACAGCCAATATTTTAGAAAATTTTTTTGCCCTTAAAACTTTACTGAAACATTATCACAGCTCTAAACACATCAGAGACAACTGTCCATGATTGTCACATCTATAGTAGGAGGATCACTTAAAATACACCAAAAAATCATTACAATCTTGATTTTTTAAAATTACATACACTGCTGGCAACCCAACTGTTTCTCCCCTCCATTGTTTTCTTCATGCACATATGCTTGAGGCTGCCACTTTTAATCGTTTAAGAACAATTTTAACAAATCCTTTTTAACAAATTCTGATTAGCATTTATGATCATCTAAGGTAGCACTTACCTCTTACTGAAAACAAAACCAAACCAAACTACAAATTAAAGTCTTTTGACTAGGTTCAATCAATACAACTTGTAACCACAGCAATGTCTCTGAAAAAGTTTGGAAGTCAACAAAATGCAGAGGAAACATTATATAATTAAACTATGTAAGAGATATACATAATACTAATCAGGTAAAACAAAGGCAAAAAGATGCTGTCCTCAAGTAGAATCACAGACTGGTTTAGGTTGGAAAGGACCTCTAAAGAACACCTAGTTCAGCCTCCTGTCACGCGCAGAGAGGTGGACATCTACTAGATTAGGTTCCTCCAAGTCCTATCCAACCTGGCCCTTAACCCTTCCAAGGATAGGGCATCTGCATTTCTTTGGGCAACCCATTTCCATGTCTCAACATGCTAATTGTAAAGAATTTCTTGCTTAGATTTCATCTAAATGTACCATCCTTTACTTTTAGAGGTCTAAATCCCTAGAGGCCCTGGTGTAAAGTGTCTCTCCATTTTTATTATAAAGCCCACTTTGAAGTACTGCAACGCAGAAGTTTGTACTCCCTTTGTACTGGCAAAGGGTGGTTTCATGGTTAAAACGAAGATGAACTTCAAAGCAAGCACCAAGTACAATGAAAAAACTCTGCCAGAATCAGCTGGGCTCTGTCCATAGCCAGTTCAGGCTTCAGAGTCATTTTGCCCCAAAAGGAGGCTCAGGATGGAAATGGGGCAACACGCCAGGGGCAGGGGCAAGGGCAAGGGAGATGCAGTGCACAAAGACCACTGCCATCGGAAACCTGAACTAACAAGGATCTGAACCATTACGGAATTTGTCAGCCACATGAAGTAGGTAATCTAACATGAGGAACAAGAAGGATGTCTGAAGAGAATGGCCTAATAACACACAGTACCACTAGTCTTCACCAGGAGAATCAGACAGCTACTGAAAATAAAGCTATGGTAATTACTAGTCCTGACTTGATATTACGTACCCTCGAGGGGAACTGATATAACCTGATTTTAGTGCTTTGTAAAATAACTCTCAATCCTGGATCACGATCCTGTTTGTTTGAAACTGCACGTCCTGCAAGTTTTGTTACATC
Organism: Donacobius atricapilla; assembly: GCA_013397315.1. Taxonomy (NCBI): domain Eukaryota; kingdom Metazoa; phylum Chordata; class Aves; order Passeriformes; family Mimidae; genus Donacobius; species Donacobius atricapilla. The sequence goes on from WBMY01011659.1 coordinate 407,441, forward strand.
TGAGAAAGAAGTCCTTATCTTATGCATATCTTTCTGAAGCCCATCTCTGCAATACAGCCATAAATTAAACACAAACAAATGGACCACCAACCATGTAGGAACAGCAACCACAGAAACACTGCAATGAATTGAGATGTTTGAATTGGTGTCAGATTTTTAAAATAATGTCCTGCTCATACAGATGTGTGATGACCTCTATGAGCTGTGTAACAGTGTAACAAATGGGTAATTCACTTGCTCCACAAAACACAGATTGTTGTACTATTTAAGCAAAGATGCCATCTGTAATATAGTTGCAAATCATCAGTGCTTTTTAGACTGATACAGAAGTTAACTTAAATGAAAATTAACTGACAAATTATAACATGCTACCTATTCTAGAGCCTGCAAGACAATATGTAAAATCACTGATAGATTTCTTCTTAGAAAGCACTGTATTTCAAGTTACAAACAAATTATAAATTCCTGAAGTATTTAATTACCTCAGATATTTCATCTTAAAAAAACCCAACATTCAGTTTTCTTGTTGCTTCATAACCCACTTTCTAAAACAAAGACTTTAGAATCAGGCTGCAAGCCAACAATTATCAACTATTACATGGGCTTTAACTACTCCCTAAGTCAAAGGAACTACGTTTAAAGCTGTATAGTATTTCAGTTTCTTTATAAATCACTTCAGTAGTGAAACTTGTCTGACCAGTTTCAGTATTATGTCAACATAAAAATATCTGAAACACAAGAAACCAAGAAGTATTAAGTGAAACCAATCTCAGAAAAATTTCAAGGGGCAGGGACTACAGGAAAATAACTAACTAGCATTTTAAAAAAATTGTCTTTAGAGAAATTATCTGTCTTAAATACAGTTTGAACAAATTAGAAATAATAAGTAAAGCACACTGATTGAGCATTATCACTTTCCCACCAAAGAATTCTTAACATGATTTATTCTGTAGTCAGAACAATCTACAGTATACCAGTCCTGAAAGAACTGTGTCAAGCTTACTCTGAAGCATGCACATAGAGATAGAATTTTAATAACCCATCTGAAATGCTGGGGTTCCTCAAACGCATCAGTTGCAGTGTTCTTTTCTAAATTAGCAATATGCATTGCTTTCTTTAATGAAAGTTCTATTTTCTTGTTTTCCTATGAAGAGTTGTAAGAGGGAAAATGGCCACAGACAGAAGAGATTCACTGTTTGGTAAGTGGAGGATGGGGGAATAAAAAAAAGATGCATTTTGGAAGTCTATTTTACTCATTAAAATTTTTTCTTTTTTCTTTCTTCCCTTCTCATTTTCCCTCATTAGGCACGAAGAAGCACCAGATCTACCCACTACATGCATACTACCTTACTGCATGGCTAAGGAAATTAAGAGATGAAACAGAAGGTATGAGCAGCAGCCACAGCTTCAAGTTGCATCTCAAAGATCAAGACTTGCCTGCAATCTGGTCTACCACTGAACAAGCACAATACCTCTTTAACAAAGGAAGGATATCTGGCAGGTTACATGGAAACCTCTGCTGCCTGAACCCCTCTTCACTAGCCTGAATGCTGCCTGCAGCATTTGGAGTGATAGACAAGGGAAGCTCATGCTACTGAACTTGGCACACCTTGAAGGCGCTATGAGGGAGAAGCCGAGTTTGTCAAAAACTTAAAGAAAGATCTCCCAGGTTTGCTCATGAGTATATAAAGCTTGTCTTAAGTTAAATGTAAATGAGTTAACCAGAATATTCAAAACTTCTAAGGCAATTTTCAAGAACAATTTTAACTAGTTTTTGAAAGACACGTATTCTCTAGTAATAGCAAAGACAGCTGTTTTAATATGTTTTTCTAAGCAACAAAATAAAAAGACATTCCTAGAATTATGTAGATCAGTAAAATGAGTTCATTATAATTACTTACTAAAGTGTTATCATGTAATTTTTTAATTTCACGAAGTTGGATGCCATTGAAAATGATCTTGATACAACCTATAAGAAGCAGTCAAAACACTTGGAAATGGTAAAATCATATAATCACATATGTCCATACAAAAAGACTAAGCCACCAAAGGCACTAGTCTTTACTTCTCAACTCTAGTTGACAGTATCAAAACCCAGGCACACATCCAGAAGAACTTTCTGCCCCACGTCTGGTCAGTAAAGAAATTGAGGTTAACCTTTAATTTTTAATGTCACCTGCAGCCAGTGACTGCTTTTTCTAATGCGAGTGACAGATAAACAGCAAAACACTCCCAAGATGATACACAAAGCACCACATACCATAAGTGCATTTTTATTTTTATACCAACTCAATTTCTCAAATGGATAACCAATGTTCCTACTAATTTACATTAAGAATTGAGTGAGGCATGAAAATCGTTCTGATGCATAGGCTCTATTTCTTTAATGCACTGCATAGTGTTCTGTACTTTATTGCAACACTGGAAAAAACTAACTACTCTTAAAAGGTACAGGAACTACATATACAAGCTCATATATGTCTGAAAAAATCACTTCAAAAAGGAGTTTTAAATTTTCCAGAGAACAGGAAGGAAAAATAACTAATTAAAGACACTGACGGAAGTCAGTAAAAGCAAAAAAACAACAAAAAAGTACCTATTAAAATGAGTTTACTGACCTTTAACTACTTGAACTAGTGTGTTTCTATAGACCAATATTAGAACTTTAAATCCACACTGCCAGTATTTCCAATTTATAATTCCTTTACACAATTCAATACTATCACCTTAGCGTTTGCAAGGTAATTCCAAACTAAACAGAGGGAATATGGCAAATTGAGGTAATGTAGTCTAGCTACTTAAGGCCAAATTGGCAAGTCTTTAACAGTAAACACTGTATCATTACTAAACACTGCCATGTTGTTAATGTTAAGGAGAGATTTAAATTAGATAGTGAATTGCCCCTTCAGGTTGGGACTTAGGGCACATTACAGGAGAAAGCAAAGAAAAGCTCCCACTGATGCGGTCTATGTTTCACCAGTTCTGTGGGAAGCAGACTGCAGTACAGTTATCCATCAATTTTAAAACCAAATACAGTACATTCACTATTTTCACTTGTCTTTTAAAATTTAATGCAGCAAACTGGGGAGAAAAGAACCTATGTTTGTAAAGTAAGATCTCTCTTAATACAGGATTGGTATGAAAATAGTTTTTGGACAACTGCAGGAGACACATCACAAACATTTTTATAAATGTTAAATGTGTAATTATGACATTAATGAAAATGAGGCAAACTCAGTCTGCTTTTTAAAAAAATACATAAAAATTAACTCACATAGTGGCAGGTGCTCAAACACAAAGGAGACAGTTGTCTTCAGAAGGATATTCTCCACACATTCAACAAGCAAATAGCATTGGGATATGCCCCAGCCACCAGGAGCAACGAGGAAGCTGGAGTGGCAGTCCTGGTACCAGACTTCTGGAATTAACCTTCAGATGGAGAATAAATATACTTAATGAAAAATATCCTAAAAATAGTTATTGTTTTTTATTTGATCTTACAGGATTCAAGTTAAGGATTCAAGACACAAGGCACTGCATTTCTTCTGGACATTTCAATTCAACAAAAACAAAAGTGACTGAAATCAGCTTAAGTATTTTCAAGTCAAGTAAGTATTGTAGTTCACATAATCATGTATCAGGAGAGGTAGAAAAAACATATAAAGTTAAGTCCACGTGGTTTAATTTATTTATTTCTAAGATGACAATAATGGCAGACAGACAACTGAAAACTTGAGCATTATGGACACTTATTTAGTATTCAACCTGAAATTTTTATCAACATGTGATTCTTGGCTATTTGTCAGCATTAGTTTCAATTTCTCCTCGTGTGAATGAACTTCTTAAAAATATGTCTTTTACAAACCTCTGTAATTTGATATTTTAGATCAATTTTCTAGAAAGTTGTTCAATCAATATTGATAAGACCACAAGAAGCTGTATAGGGTTCAACAGTACACTATGGCTGGTTACATACACGAAGTGTTGAAGGTTATGGTCCTAAGAAAAATTTAACAAATGAAACATCAGCAACTGATCAGCCATTTACCTTTCGGTAAGTCTCCTTTAACTCTTCCAATCACAAAAAATCACAAAAAAAAGTTTCAAACAAACCCCCTTTATAAAATATGTTTATGCAGAATTTTTCAGCTACAACGAGATAATTAAAGTCTATTCACAGTGAGATAAAATGATATTTGAAAATAATTCTTCCTGTTAAAAATACGTAAAGATAATAGTGTTGAATTGGAAACACCATCTTCCCTCTTTGAAAAGGTGGTACTTTACACTTTTCCATAGTGCTTTCAACAGAAAATGTAAGAACACAACCATCCAGACACATTTTTTTAAAAGTCCTAAATGACACTGATTTTGCAGGTAAGGACCCAAACAGTTCCTGAAATCCGATCACTGTTGTCAGATTACACTGTAGTGTAATCTGACACTGTAATATTACAGTGTTACAATATTTAGAAATATACTGCAAAAAGCATACCCACTTGGAAAAAAACCCCAAAAAACAATTAGGATTTCTTTTTTAAGAAATTAAATTAAAGGTAATTGTCTACTCTTGAGTATATAAAACAGTTCCAACTGAATAGTGGGTTTAGGAGTTTTTTTGTAATTTGGATTAACATTCTAATTACAACATACTAGCACATAAATGTATTTTTATTCTAGAGCATACTTTGAGTTATTAAGCCTGGCATTAAATTTTGTAACAAGATGTAATATATCTAATTCAAGAGGGCTTAGAGTATTCCTGTATTACTTATTAATATGTTAAGTGAATGTTTGGACAATTGATTTCAACTAGGTTTTGTGACTAAAACATGTGACAAAATACAATTTTCAAATTACATAGTCCATTTGTCATAACTACTGTTCTTTCTAATTTCTATAGGTGTTAACAGATTAAACAAAAAAAGCCACACTGACTAAATAAAGTATAGTAACCATTTCAGAATTTAAAAGAAATCATCAGCATTAGCAAATGTATCCATTTAGCCACTAGCAAAGCATCCTTTGCTGTTCTGCATTCCTAATGCCTTCCTTTGTTTTTTTATATCCTCCTTCCTGCAATTCCACCCAAACTCTCGATGTGTATATTTGCAGAGAACTTACTACAGTGGGACCATAGTCTTACATGGAAGCAACAAGGAATAATAACAAATGCATTGCTCAAGTATCACAAGCCAACTCAGTCACACGTGGACCAAATCGGTGACTTGTTGGTTTAATAAAATCAATATATTTAAGACACTAATCCTGTAAATTCTTACTGAAACGACAGAAACATCCCCAGCCAATGGCTTAAATAATGTTCATGTAGCAAAATAATCAGAAAATATTACTCTGTGTAAGTTCTGAAAACAGAGGTGATGACAATGTATTTCACACAGTTCAGTACAAAGATTTTTGTGGGAGTCCTACAATTTTGACAGTTTTTTCCACAGGTTAGACTGCAAAATGGTCTCTATGCCTGCATGGATGTTTTCTGAGTTACAAACAAGTCAGATAGACTAGGGAGAATGGGAGAAGTATGATCTCCATTTAAGCACTTGGCCTAGCTGAAGTCAAAGGCAGACTTATTGTGAATATGAAGAAAATTATCTCAGAAAATGAAAAAAGTTGAAGACATTAGTAAGTTACCAGAGTAACTTAGGAAACAGAATAGAATATTAAATTAAGATTTTTATTACCATGAAAAAAGATATAAAGATTATTTTTCTTGAAAAGTAAGAAGAAGTAACTTTATTACATGAGCTGAACTATTAGTAAGCACAAACACAACCTGCCTGGCATCCTCATGTAGACAGCTCACTTTGAATGGTACCTACTAGACATTTCTGGAACCTACACAAGGATTGCATAAATCAATACCATGGCAAATGCAGACCATCTGTCAGACATCTTGAACATCATTTACAGAAAACAGTCTTCAGTATAGGAATAAAGGTATTTCCTTACTTGCACAAATGCCTTCATTCCCGCATACAATGGAGGAAAGCGGGAGTTCAGTATTATATGCTAGTAGAAGGTTCCTAATAGCTAGAATTCCTCCAATGTTTAAAGCAGTATCAGGAAGAAAACACAGGTAATCTGCCTTAAACCTATAAATGGAAGTGATTAGGGAAGCTACTTTTTCAAGGTAACAACACAGGTGCAACAGCACATACCTTCCAAAGAAGTATTTATGCTTGCCATGGTCCACTTGCTATGGTCCACATAGAACAACTATGTTCTTGGAAGACTGGGAACATGAAAACATCCAAATGCTTTGCCACTTGTTCTCAATAAGCCTTAATTCACTCCTTTCAAAAGACATTAAATTAAAGGGCAGGAGGAGGAAAAGGGGATGGGAACAAAGAGAACAAACTAGTCTAATTTTACTATTGTCTGTTCTTCCTCCCCCAATACTGTTTCCATAAAAAAAATACAGAACAAAGAATACAGTTAGCAAACAAAACAAATTACTTTGATATTTCACTATTTTAGTAAATACATTTGATTAATTTCTCATCAGGTTTCAATGGTATTTCCAAGACTGCTGAGGGATTAAAACCTGATGGTTTTTCACAAAGTCTTTAAGGAAGTAAATTTTAAATTAGACTTTAATTTCAAATAGCCATGTGCTGTTTTTTTGACATCTGTCCATCATAATACATAATTAAGACCCAAAAATACAAAGATCGACATCAAGATGTAATGGAAGTATTTTAAGAAGAACAATTCCTTTAATAACAGAATAAGTGGCATGTTTAAAGTACAGAAATTTGTTACTGAAGAGAGTCCCACTTCTGCATTGCTTCTCAGGTGTACATACACACAAAAGAGCATCTTAAGATGCCAGAAGCCAAGCAAGATACTCACTTGTACAGGTCTATTAAATCTGTGAATGCAGGAGCTGCTGCATTTCACAGTCTATTATTTATATGACAGAATGAAGATCTGAAAACATGAAATATAGCCTTAAATTATTCACTTATTCTTTTCACAAAAGGAGAAACCGTCAATCTAACACTAAAAGACTTCAAGCGTATTTCTAAAGGTTTCATGAAAATTGCCTTATTTATCAAAACTTTATTCCCTCCGTTTGTTCATTAAATACTGTAGCTTTGCATTAAGGTCAAGCAGTGTCAACCAATTACTGTTGTTGGAAAAGTCTTACTTCCTTAATACTCAAAGAAACCATGGTATATAGTGAATTATTTTAATAGGCAAACTGAACACTGTTTATCCAAAGTACATTTCAACCATAAAAATATATTTTAAGGGTTTCTATCAACAATCAATTATAGTACTATTTATTATCACAGAAGCATTAAGCATGATCCTTTGTCTGCTTAAATGCCAACCTTAAAAATATACATCTATTTTAGCGTATTCAGCAACATTCTGTTCTTAGCTCATAATAAAGGAAAGTAACAAAAATTAAGTGACCTATAAAGCAAACTGAAAGGTAAAAGAAAAAACATTGAATTTTTAAAGAGACAGTATCAGTTGGTATAAACATACTGGCTTCTGTTCTCATTCTCTGTTGGTGGGCAAGAGGGCTCAGCTTATATGACAGACCTGAAAAAAAATCCACCCTGTTATCACTGCTCCTAGTTTTGTAGTTTTATTTTAGGGTGAAATTCTTTATCTTACAATATACAAGAAGAGCAAGTGGTCACACAGATTTATTAAACACCAAGAAAAGGCCACTCATAGGCCATCCTACCCAATACCAAAGCCACAGTCATTCAGGACAAAAGCATTTCCTTAATATGGTTTGATGTAACAACCTAAGACAAAGTCCCCCTTGTCCTACCTTAATCTTTTACCTGACCTATTTTAATGGCCTGCAGTTCAAAAGGCTACAATGATGATTTTACTATGTAATCACCTCTAATTTTACATTTCAGAGAAGCAAAATTTTGGATCTCATTTCCTTTTGGAACTGACCTGTTTATTGCCATTCCACTTAGTACATAAGCTGTGAAAAAGGAACGCAATATTCTGATGGTAACCTTTGAAATCTTACTGCTATGAGCCTAACTGTGCCTTTCTGAAGTTACAAAACATTCAAAAGCAAAGAAAATTTCTTCCACACATCCTGTCAGCTTGTCTCACTGGAAGAAAAGTTTTCATCCATGTCCCGTATCAGTGACCAATGAGACCTACAGTGATACAAGACACACAAGCCATTGCTACAAACAAGAAGAAATAAAGTAACAAAAAGAATGAAAAAAACCCAACCTGAAACATCATGCTGAAAATTATGCCAAGAGACATAACAGAGTAGGATCTGTTGTGTCATTATTTCTAAAAGATCAGAATAAAGGAAATCAAAAGAAGTGGAAAAGAAGAAAACCAATCTACCAAACTTGGAACAAGTCCTCTCCAGTCTCCCCTCAGGAGGCCTAAGTCCCACCTTCAAGTTATAGTCTACCAGTGAAACCTGAAAAGATTCTACAACGCAGTATTGCACAAATTTCAAGAAGAAGATAAAAGAAGATAGGGAAAAAAATTATTGATCCCTTCAAACTCATCTGAATGACTTCACTATTAACGGGGTTCATGAATGAGAGTTAACAGTAGATGTGATAGGAAGTTTAGATTAGAGACATTTTAAATGTGTTCTGCATTGTTTATGCCATACATAACAAAATATTGTCCAGATATAATCAGTATAAGCTGAACACAAAAATTATTGAAATCAGAGAGAATTGTTTTAATTTTTTTTCTCTACCAGCTCCCTCAAACCATATACATATATTACAAATGTTACTCAGAGACATGTGTTTCATTTGTTTCTATCTGATATTTTCATAACAATCCTAGTGACTCCAAGAAAGTATTTTTAAAATCAGCAGATAATAGAATGTTGGTAGAAACTAGCAGCACCTCAAAGGAAAGATTTCCAAATGCTTTTGAAAAATGGAAGATATGGTCAGAAATCAATAAAGACAAATCAAAGGTGCTACATTTAGAAAAGACGCATCATAGATATGAACATAAAATGGACCAGCAATAAACCATTACACAGGATATCAATGAAGAGAGAAGAATACAAATCAAAAGGGTAAATTTTGTTGGATCTTTGAAAAACACATCTCACTGAAATATAATGGCAAGCACACAAAGTGCATGTGGTTGGGTGTCTGCATTTGAACAACTGAAAATTACATTTTTCCATCTCTTTCTGTACTTCATACAGTTTTGGACATCATAATTCTTAGAAAGAAGTAGGGAAACTATGGAAAGTCAGTGGGAGCATGACTTCAAGGCGTGCTGGGGTATGTCACTAACTCAAGCTTCTCAGGAAAGGTTTGAACAATCTACTTGATCCTGCTGCAGGACAGATTGAAAAGAATGGCAATCTATCACCTTCCAGGCAACACAGTTTTTCAATACCAGTCGATCTACCACAGCCAACTACAGCAAGAAACTGAAGAAAAAGGAGAAGCCTCTGCATGTCTTCAACAGCGTAAGTTCTCTCTTAGTTATCTCTTACCTTCAGATTTCCATATTCAAACCCATCCCTCCCCCTGCTAACAGACAGATAGACAAGAGATTATTACTCTGCATAGTTGTTTTTAAATTTCCTTGTCATGAGCCAATATTAGATTGAGAGTATCTGTGGGTAACTTTTCCTGTTTCATCTTTCTTTGATGAATTCTTTGGCTAAAATTACTTAGAGTTTCATGTAAAAGAAGCTTCACTTATTATTTTTAATAATGCATTACATGTGTGTTCTTAAAAGGAGAATGAATAGCTTCATATATGGAAACCTAACACACAAATAGTAAAAAGAAATTATACCCTGAACTGCACAGCATGAGAACAAAGTATTTTTAGACCTCCTTTCTTTGTTCTGGCTTCTTCAGCCACTTCATGGATAGCTCTTAAAACTTCCTTAAATCTTGTCCTGTAATAACTATCAAAAATTGTTTGAAAAATCGAAGTGGAATGCTTTCATCAACAGCTCCTCTGTGAATGAGAGAACAATCTTCAGCTTTAAGGGACACATCATTTGAGTATAATGGATCAGAAGAAATGGATCTTCTGTATGGATTAAAGACAACAGAGAAAATAAGCTCTGCTTTTCTAGATCCATCAGCTCTACTGGATAACACTAGCCAGCAGTGGGAGATATGGAGGTGGGTTGTAAGATAAGGAACAGGCTAGAGGCAAGAGCTGTTATAATTATAGTGGGGAACACAGAATTTGTTAAAGGAAGTCTACTGTATAATTACATTTGAAAATTTAGCAAGATGCCCAGAGGCTGGCTTGCAGCTGTCAGGAACTGGTAACGCTGGAGTTCTGCTCAGGAGAAAACCACTACTGCACAGAAGCACACCTCCACCTCCCTGTAGTTGAGCTGACTTTGATAAGGCAAAGGAATGACTTCAGCTAAAATTAGTAAGATTACACAACACATGAGATTACACCTATTCTCAGTAAAAAGTGCACAGAGATTGGGCATTATTTTAAAGGAAATTAAACGGTTTTGATATGGCATTAAATATATTTTCGAATGAATGACAATTACAGTACAGTACTTTTTAAAATTAAATTTAATTTAAAATTTAATAGCAGTTAAATTCTGATGTTTTTAATGATACTAATTCATAATCAAACTAGCATCATCTCTTTGCATACAAAGTCATAGTTTTCTCTTTGGCTAATTTGGCCCAATAAAATACAAACAAATGTAGACAAAATGCAGACAAAGATAAATCTATATACTTCTTTCTTCCTTGGATTTAGAGCTGAAGAAATGTGCTTCTGAGAAACAAGTAGCAAACTACAAACACACAAAGAGGTAATCTGCAGACAAAGCGATCAAGTATGAAACATGATTAAGCCATTCTAAAGAAGTAGGATTGAAGAAGTAAAAAATGGCCCATTTTATATGGAGTTATTGATTCTACTTTAAAAAGTATATTCTGCTAAAGCAGATATTAGCGAATGAAGTGCTGCGCATGCTGGAAAACATCACCAACTGTATTACTGGTGTTTCTGTAAAACACATCTGGATAAAAAAATTGAGCAAGAATCATACTACAAAATTAATTCGACCACACAAAATTATGCTGTCAATATGACACCACAAGAAAATCTAAAACCTCTGGAAGACAGAGCAGAGTCCACAAGCCTACACCACAAGTTTAAACCAGAAGTTACAGTAGAATTATTTCTAAATGCTGTAACAACTGCTTCTTTTATTTGAGATCTAGGTCTCTGTAAGAAATTTGTCTAATTTGCATTAGGGACTGTAAAAAGAGAAAACTGATGGTCATTTCAGCTTTATTAAACTTGCTACTGCTTCCAGATTGAAGAAATCCCACAATCATGTCTAAAAGTTGAATTCAGAAGTGCAGACAGCTCATCAACTAGTCCATATTTGCTCCATTAGCCTAAAGATATCCTTGTTTGTATTAAAATTGGTATAAATACTAATGTCTTTGCCATAGAATGGTAGAGGTATTTTCTAAGTATAGGCTTTGGTCACTTAGAAAAATGTTCTCAATGTAAAACTGACCAAAAATATTCCTTTCTGGGCATGAAGTCTGCCTTTTGTTCAGTGTAACAGGACTGCAGCAGGACTGGGATTTGCCATTTACATTTTGTTTAAGGAGAGGTGAGGAAAACAACCCAAGAAACCAGTTATTTTATACTAATTTCTCTCCTCTTTTTCCCTCACTTTTCATTTTACAAAGATGGACATCTGACAGATAATCATTTCAACAAAAGAGGGATTCCTATTGAACATACACAGTTTCAGTTTTAAACGTTTGACTTTTACAGAAAATTAATCTTTACAATTTAACATATTCCTTTGCTTTAATTTTAAAATCAAAACACAGTCACTTGAAAAATTATAGTCTTTGAAAGGCATATAAATTAAACCTAAGTACTGGGTTTTTATTAATAGAAATTAAAAGTAATTTTGAAAGAAATTTCAGGAGTAGGATACTGATTTCACACAGTGACCCACTTTTTATTTCAATTTTTTTTTCCAGGATGGTCTAATTACAAATATTCTGAGCATGGTTCAATGGTGGTTGCATAGATATTGCAAATATAAAAGAAAAATGTCAGGCTTCATATTGATTTCTTCTACCTTAAGCTTAAGTTTCCTACATTGACTTTTGTCATATTCATCTATATTACATTATATAATGCAGCTTTAAGGACTACAATGATCCTTTCAGGAATGTACAGAGAAGAACTCATTCTTTCATCTAAAATATTACTGTAGAAGAACAAAAGCATTTTCATGCAACAGTTACCCTTATGTATCAACAATTCCACAGTAAAATGTGAGAAAACAAACTACATAACATTGCTGACTGTTGTATGTTCTTGCTGTTGCTCTGGACAAAAAAAAGCCTTTAAACTTCTGAATATTGATTTTTGAAATAAAAATAATATCTTAAATGGAACTCTGTAGGTTCTAGTATGTAAGCACAAAAAAATCCATAAATCTAAGGGGCACTTTTACCTTCTTTTAACAGGAAAAAAGCTCAAACATAAAAAACAAACATAAAAACAAAACAGAAGAATGAAAAGTCAGTGTGATCTTCTTCGCTGATACATAATGCAAAATGAACACAGCTCAAACTTGTAGAAAATACACATTTTTCAGGATATGAACCTTTTCAGCATAAAGCTTTGTACAGAAATAAAATTCTCCAATACAATTGAAAAGTGCTAGTTCCCCAATCTGACTGTGCTTTCACAGGTAGCTCTACTATTGCAACATGAGGTTCCTATCATTGCAAGCACGATGTGAATTCCATATGGTTTTAACTCACAGGGATATACAATGCTACACCTTCAATCAAAAAGCAGCCTGCTGTATCTGTGCTAAAACTTTTTTTGACTCTCCTCCTATCTGTATATACATGTAAGAGATTATCCTGTCCCTTAGTTATAACTCCTTGAAGAAAGACTATTGTCCAATTTTATGTTTTAGCTAAAGAGATGTGATTTCTGCCGCTCTTATCACTAGATGTATTCATAACATAGCAATTTGTGTTTTCAGCCTTTCTTATTTGCACTTACTTATGTATCTGTCCACTAAAATCGGCAGTTTTCAAAAAAGGCTGCACAGCATAACTTACTAGAATTTTAAGATGTATGACCATTTGTATAAGATGCAAGTTATCCATCCATACAGAGGCAGACTTTTAACATAATCTTATGGGAATGGGAATAAAATAGCCTACTCTTTTTAAAATTGCTTTCATGTATTTTAAATAGTTTGCCTCTATCCTTTTACTAATAAAACAGGGGATGTCAAAGAGCACACAAAATTTTCTAAATTAAGGAAAGAAAAACTAGTATGCACATTATATGTAAGGGGTAATAGGCAGAGACAACTTCACTAGGCTGTGACATATGACATCTGGTAGACTATTATCATAATAAATGGGAAAAGTAGGTGAGATTCTGTCAACAGCAAGGTAAGAAGAAATGCATCTTCATCAGAATGACAAACATATCTGCCTTTTACAAACACAGGTCAAACCAAAATCCAGGTATCTATGAATTAAATATTTTCACTTTATTTAACCCCTTTTCTTTTGATTTTAACAATTTAATTGAAGTACATCTACATTTATCAGAGATATGTATTTATATAATTGAATTTCATTTTAGTGAGGATAAATGAAACTTTCTAATAATCAGTGACTAAAAACCCACAAGAAACAGCTTATTACTTTTTCACACTTTTATAAATAATTTGAACTACACCAAATAGTAATTTAATGATTGTCAAACCACAATGTAAATACACTGTACATCAATTTGCAACTCCTCTTGGTACAACCATGCAGGTATCACATAGATGTTGAAATAGCTTCATCTCTCCAGCTGACCAGCTGAATGGCAACACCACTAATCTGGGGATCATACTAGGTATTTGATAGTATGTGTGACCTACAAAAAAAAATCCTATGTAAGGGAAAGAAGAGGGAAATAGCGACTTTCTGAAAGTAGGCCATGTTCCCACAAACCATGTTTCTTATGACTCATTTTTCTCCATGCTTTATTCTTCAATTTCATGTCATCAGATGAGAATAAATGAAAAGAACCATCATAAAATTCTTATTCCATGGAGACTGAAAATTGTCACTGGGTGCTTTAAAAACCCCTTAGAATATTGCCTTTTTATTTGTGACTAAAAGCAAGACCTAATTTATACTTAGTCCTTTCAAAACTAGACATATGCCTGCAAAGTAAAATTTCCCAGATTACAACAATTTTCTGCACATAAAAAAGTAACAGAGGTTTGAAAGTCACCAAGTGAACAGTCAAGTCACAAGGCAGTGATGGGATTTTTTATGCATCATGGATGGAAGAATCTGGGAAAGTAAATGAAAGACGGTTTTTTGGGTTTTTTTTCACTTGTTTTTGATATGAAAAAACTTGAGAAAGCAAATTCCCAAGAGGTACTGAAATATAAAATATTAGAAAAATATATCAGAAGAAAGAGAAGGCAGAATATTATTACTGCATTCCTAGATATCCATTTCCTTGATATTGTGTTAGTTTTGGGATCTTTCCAACACTGGAAAAGACAGTGCTGGAAAAGACAGTCTGAATTACGGTATTTACAATTCAACCACTCTGAAGAAATTAATGAGTGATTTGGTCATATATTTTCAGACTTCAGTACAAGCTTGACGGCATTAAGATACCAGAGAGATTGATTTGGCAACTGTGTCTCTATCTCCTGCATACTCACACTTTGTAACTATTGTCTCTCCTAACACATAAATGAGGATGCTTAAAGCCTAGGGAAAGAAACCACAAAAATTTTGCAATTTCTATACGCTCTAATAAACGCATGACAGTGTAATGCTGATTTAAGGCTGTCTGACAGGAGATAGATATCCCATTTTGGCCTGGTCACTGCCTTCCTCCAGAAGATAGGCTTCTGCTGAGAAGCAACTTACGTGCAACCTCTTCTGTTCACTTACAAAGAGCTTGGAAACACAAACCTGTCTAAACTTCTTTAAGCATAAAAGATGGAGCATGAAGAAAGATGAAGTAAGGCAGCTAATGTGTCCAAAGGAATATATGTTAGGGAAGTGGAGGTTTCCTTTAACACTGGTTGAATGTGGGTTTACACCCATTTTGTGTTTTTTGCAATTTTGTTCTCACAGCAATTTAGTTGTTTTTAAATCAAATACCAGAAGCATCTGGAATATAAAATAAATAACTTCTGTTTTTTCTTCAACACAAATTCAAATGAATGCATAGAGACTTGCACAGGAACTTAATGAAGGAGGATGAGGACATCTAAGGCTGCATGAAGCTAGAGTGGGGATAACATCAGTCAACTAGGACTCAGATTCCACTCTCAATGGTAGACTGTGACACTCATTCTCCAAAGCACTGGGGAGTCAGACCACTGGAAGTGGAGAGAATGACACTTGTACATTGGAAGTTCTACTTTGCTTTCTGTTGTGTAGCACAGATGTAGTAGGAAAAGCAGATTACAAAGGGACTTAACACTTTGCTCCACCTATTTACTGGTCTGAAGTTGGCTACGTGCTTATGGCTCTTCCACTTAGCACTGAAAGAAGAAAAAAGTGAACAAACAAAATTCACTAACACTGGTGGTTGGGTTATCACAATTTCAGTTCATAATTCTGTGGTTTTTAATTTTGTTCATGCCCAAAAATGAAATAAGAAGAGTATCTACCGAACATTACCATCAATGTATACAGCTGTCTAACACTTCATAACTTCATTAGAGACTCCTCATAACCAGTTAGGGACTATTTCACAAATCATGTCTTAACTGAAAAACTGCATCAATTTGCTACCCTAACCTAACCATATTTAGTAACAGAACTGTATTCAAAACAGTAGCTATACTGAGCTTGAGAAGATTTTATAATAGAAAGTATAATTAGATACAGCAGAATTTAGAAAATTGAGAAATAAGAAAAGTCACAATCATTAACTGTTAGACATACAAGAGAAACTAAAGATACAGAATTGAATTGATGTGATATGGTGTATTTCAATATGTTTCATGCATTCTTTTTGATTTTACAATCCAAATACCAAAACAGGTACCTCAAACTTCATCCACAGAATTCATCCAGAATTATTAAAACACTACTATTTGATAAATAAAAATAAAATCCAATCATTTATGCTAGAAAGCACCAATTCAAGCTCACCTACTTCTAGCAAAAAACCCATAAACAAAAAACAAAACAAACAAACAACAACAAAAAAAACCCCACACCAAAGAAACCACAAAAACCAGGAGACCACATTTGCCTTATTGTTTGTTGATTCCTTAGTGTAAGCTTAAAATTGATAAGGTAAACTTAAGAACCTGGAAATTCAATCACAGTAATCTAAATAACCAGTTAATAGCCAAAAAAATAATAGATCTAGAGGAGATTTTACCCTGTGGCATAAAGTTGTTGACACTACATTTCTCAATAAAGAAAAATTGAATTATAGCCTTAGGGTGGTTTAATTTGGTACAAATTTTGAGTAATGTTATATACATTTCCAAAGCAGATGCTAAGAGACTCTACAAGGACACTCAGCTCAATCAGAAGCCAGATTAAAGTTCCATCTGGAATGAAACAGTTCCACAGCTCTATTACAATTACCAGAGTCACCAATGTCATACTCAAATGTTGGGCAATGTGAAACTCTTTCTCTTCAAAATACAGCTATTAGTCCAGAAAACAAACAAGTGCTTCACGCATCCTTAAAACAAACTTTTTAAGTAGTCACAAACTTGTATTTTTATAGTCAGGATGAAAACTCTCGTTCTTATTGTTATGGTAATATGAATCACGAAGACTATCCAGACACAGTGATTTTCTATCACCTCTCCCATTGCATGAATGTAGCACCAGGAGTCACAAGTGTTCAAGTAGCTGCAGTACTCAAACTATCAGCAGGTTGAGAATAGCACAGAGGCTATTTGCACAGAATAAAATTCAAGACTGATTTCAAACTGCCCTGATCTTTGCATTCCCAATTCCAAGAGATTTTGTTGTGAAATACGGCATTTTCCCAACATGGCATGCTGAACAACTGCAGCCTGAAATGACCCATCTTTAGACAAAATAAGAACAGAATTACTTGTGAGACCTAATGGCTAAAAGTGAAAGCCTAATTCCTCAGCCAAATATTCAGGTTAATGGTGTTTTCCGAGATGTAAGCAGAAACCAAATTTTAATCCAAGATTACAAAACAAAAGCATCCTTTCAAAGCATAATTCAGTAAATGGTAGTGCTGATACAAAGACATTAAAAAACACATTAAAAATATAAAAAAAAAATGCCATGTGCCTTAAGTTTGCTATTTTATTATTTAAATAATAATGCACCACACAAATAAGAGGGAAGTTGGAAATCAAATGCCCACATCTTGCATCTCTTTCCCCACAAATAAATTCACAATGGATACAAAGCAATACAGACTCCTAAAGAAATACACACATTTTCATCAAGACCACACATTTTTCATCTCATTACACACATTTTCATCAAGAACATCTTGGTTAAAGAGCATATTTATATTTTTCCAGTTCCCAGTTACATTAATCAGCCTGATTTCTATTGTCAAATAGTAAGCTGCTAAGTCTGAAAATATCTACAATGACAATATGCAGGTAAGAGCAAAGTTGAGAGAGAACTGCAGCCACGGTTCAGTTAGCAGCCTATACTGCTCTGCAACAAAGTAAATTCTAGCTTCCAAAGAGAACAGCAATATTCACAATTTTATATTTAGTACCTTTAATTAGTGTTTAAATACTATCCAATAATGTCCACTTCTGAAATTTAATCTTCTAAATCTTTAGAGAGAAAAATTAACAGTCTGGAGCAATGATGCAACTTTGTCCTTAGTCTGACTCAGTTGTTATTTCTGCAAACAGTGCACAAGAGAACTATTGCCAACACCATGCAGCAGGATGGAGGCATTTTAGGAGGCATTTAGAAACAGGAAAGACTAGCTGAAATTTAAGTACAGAAGCAAAATATCAAAATTAAGATCGATGCAACCTGATCAGTGCCATTCACTGAACATTGGCTTTTCAAGGCAGTGGTCAACAAGAGTGCCCAAGGCTGCTGGCTACATCAGAAAGGGCCAAGGGCATCCACAAACTCCAGCAGTGATGAAACCACAGTGAAATGACCACTGTATTTCAGTTCCACACATGCACATAGCGGCCCATCACAACTGCCAGCTTCCCTATCAGTTAACAGGTTTTCTGAAAGATTAACAGATAAAATAGCACCTAAAAGTTAATATGCTAATTGACAGAAAGTAAAGGATCATAACTGAAACATACGTCTCAAATCCCTGGCTGGAGGCACACCACAAGCCTAGGGATTCTTTCCAACAGCATAGGTCCCGGTCATCAGATAACTGCAGTGACACAGTGTGAAGCACAGGTCTCAAAAGGTTTCTCTAAGAATTATCCTTCTCAATGTTGAGCACATAAAAGCCTTATTGAGACCAGCCACACATATAAGGGTTTTGCAACAATAAGGAACTATTTAGCTCATTCCCACAAGTAGTAATCACCTACACTTTAAATCTTCCGCACGTTTTTTAATGAAGGTCTGTCTGGGCTGCAATGTAAAGATTTCTAAATATAATTCATCATCTGTAACTCTCATGGCAGAATCATGAACTTGCATAGCTCTGGACAAAAATAGTGCAGTGACGGAAGAATCTTCCCTTCCTCTTTCAAACGCTCCGCAATCTAACTGAGCAAAACCAACCAGAATTAGTTTACTTCTCAGTATCACACAACCTGTCCCCAAGCAAGTCATGAAATTACTTGACAAAGGCCAACTACAAGCATATTTAGTTAAATCAAGTAAGGGACTGAAAGCTCTCAGCAGCATCTCTGAATGATCTCTTTCTCAAAAGAAAAAACATGTATTTTCACTCTTCTGTGTATCTCAACAGCTCTTGACCTATGATGAACTCTTACCTACTTTAAAAAATGTGACACAAGTCCTGGTTACTCAAGTAGAGTGATCTGCCTAGTTTTGGCGAAAACTTCAAACAATTCCCAGCAGTTCCTGGCCTGTGAAATTTCCTAAAGTATCATTTCTTTTTCTGCTCCTTCTTGAGAGCTACATGCAGCTGTTTTGAGACTTGCTAAGTGACACAAGCATGGGATTCGGAGGGTTCTAATGCACTCTAACTGCCTGTTCATACCACAACCTTGAAGTAGTTGGAAAAACTACCTCATGGACAAACATCTGGCTAATGTAATCCAGTGAGGAGATGGATAAGTGATGGTCAAAATAACTCAACAACTGAAAACATTATTTAAATAATGGTAACAGTTCACCAATCTACTCTGTAGCTTAGCAACACTCTTACATTCTTTGTTGATGCTAACCTGGTATTTGGCAGCATCTGCAGAAAAAACACTTATCACCACTTCTGTTAGCTGGAAAACATTGCTCCATTCTAGCAATGACTAAAAGTTACTCAATTATTCATGTCTTCATCATCACTCAGCTGCAGCGTATTTCAGGATCAAGGCATAAAATTCTGGGTTTGAGCTCTGACTTCTGTGTACTTGCTTGATTTCAGTTAAGTAACTACCCAGAGTTCCATGGGGAAGAAAATTTGCCGTGATTAGAAAGACAAAACTCTTCCACATGAAGGAGAAAACTTTATTGGAGGTTGGTCCAAGAACACAAACCAAACATTCCTACCAGGCAGCAACCACCATCATCAACTGCAAGTCCGAAGTGCTTTTCTTGCTCTTGCTGTCCTACACATCAAAATATTTTTAAATTTTTAGCACAAAACAAGATTCTCTTTTGTTAATACTTATTCCCTTAAAGCAGACTGATAGAACACAGCACAGTTGAAGCATCATCAGCACTACAGTGGGGAAGAGATCACTGGACCTCAGTGGAGAGGCAAGACCCCACCTACTCCACCTGGGTATTATATTTGTCTGCCAACAGCTGCCATGCTCCTACTGCCTTCCCCACTGTTACTAATAGATCTTTACCCCTCTTTTTATAACATGCACTTCTCACTGTTGTTCCAGAGAAGGCAAACACTAAAAAGCTAACAATCATCTTCACACATGAATAACTTCTCATTGGCAAATACCTTTACTGTGCTTTCTGGATACATGCTTTAAATGACAGACACAATGGATTTGAAAACTGGTCTAATGTAGAAGATAAAAGGTTGTATCTTTTATTTTCTCAGTTCTGTGTTCCACAGCTTGTTAGCCAAAATTGTTTTCAACAGCTGATTGCACTGTATACACACTCTAGTCTTCCTAAGTCTTAAGGCAGAAATATAACAAAGAATTTCAGTATATTAGGTATGTATGACCCCCCATGCTTGAATCAAGGCTAGCTATACTTGGAATTTTTTTCCAGATATACTCCTATCACAATGCTAAAAACAGTTTCCAATAAATACCCTGTAAAGGATTTAGGCTTAGCAGCTCTATAGTTTATCGCTATTTTCAATAGCAAAGAAAAAAAGGATTGAATATTTGGGAATACCTCCTAAATTAATTTTACTGAAGAACAAAGTGCACGACATAAATATTTACAGAAGTGATACAACTGTCATTAAATCAGTATTTTAATCACTTTATGCAGTCTAGTTCAACAAATCAATGGACATCTTCACAAGCAATTTGGAATTGCCACTCATTTTTTTAAAGCAAACTGGAATACTGTTCTTTACTTTACATCGCCTTTACTACGCAGATTACCGTGATGACATTATTCCATTGTGCAGTACACAAAGACAGATTACTAATTATTTGTTGGAGGAAAGCTCTTCGATGTCATATTTCTTTTCTGTACAAGCATGTAAGATGATTAAAGAGCAATCCTAAGGAGACAGAATAACAGAATCATAGAAATGTTTAAGCTGGAAAATACCTTTAAGATCATCAAGGCCACTCCCTCTTGTCCTAGTGCTTGCTCCCTGGGAGAAGTGAGAGACCTCTACTTGGATATAACCATCCTTTCAGGTAGTTGTAGAGAGCAATAAAGCCACACAAGCTTCCCTTTCTCAAGACTAAAAAACCCCAGCTCCTCATGTTGCTCATCAGACTCACGCTCCAGGCCAGCTTCATGGCCCTGCTCTGGACATGCTCCAGCACCTGTGTCTTTCCTGTACTCATGGGACCAGAACTGGACATAGGACTCAAGGTGTGGCCTCACCAGTGCCCATAGAGGGGAACAATCAGTGCCCTCATCCTCCTGGCCACACTACTGCTGATACAGGCCAGGATGCCAATGGCCTTTTTGGCCACCTGGGCTCACTCCTGGCTCCTGTTCAGCCGCTCTCCACCAGCATTCCCAGGTCCTTTTCCTCCAGGAAGCTTTACAGCCACTCTGCCCCAGCCTGTAGCATTGTTTGGAGTTGATGTGACTCAAGGGCAGGACTCAGTACTTGGCCTTGTTGAACCTCAGAACACTGGCCTTGGCCCATCAATCCAGCCTGTCCAGATCCTTCTGTAGAGGCTTCCTACCCTCCAGCAGATCAACACTCCTGCCCAACATGGTGTAATATGCAAAATGACCATAGGTGCACTTGATAATGTCATCCGTATCATTGGTGAAGACATTAAGCAGGGCTGGTCTCAGTATTGAGCCCTGAAGAATACCACTTGTTAGTGGCTGCCAGCTGGATGTAACTCCATTCACCACCACTCTCTGCGCTCATCCATCCATCCATCCATCCATCCATCATTTTACCCAGCAAACAGTACACTCACCCAAGCTATGAGCAGCCAGGTTCTCCAAGAGAACGCTGTGGGAAATGATGGCAAAGCTATGACTCATGTCCAGGTAGACAACATTCACAGACTTTTGCTCATCCACTAAATGGATCACCAGTGTCATAGGACATCAGGTTAGATAAATGGGAATCTGCCTTTCATAAAGCCATGCTGGCTAGGTCTGATCGTGCAGTTGTCTGTACATGCCATGTGATGGCACTTAGGATGATCTGCTCCATGATCTTCCCCAGCACCGAGGTCAAGCTAACAGGCCTTTAGTCCCCCAGATCCTTGCTGCAGTCAACTGGGACATCTCCAGTGAGCCAGAGCTTCTGGTAAATACTTGAAAGCACTTTGTGAACATTTCAGCCAGCTCCCTCACTACCCTCGGGTGGATCTGATCCATCCCCATAGACTTAAATTCTAAGCAGTGTAGCAGGTCACTGAATACTTCCCCTGGGAGTATGGAAACTTCATTTTGGTCCTTGTTCCTGTCTTCCAGCTCAGGGGGCAGAGTATCTGGAGAACAGAGAGCCTTTTAAATACTGAGGCAAAGAAGACATAATGTACCTCAGCCTTTTCCTTACTCTTTGTCACTGTATTTCAACCACATGCAGTAAAGGATGGAGATAGTCCTCAATCCTCCTTTTTCTGTTAATACATTTATAGAAACTTTTTTGTTTTACAGCAATGGTCAGATTAAGTTCTAGTGGGACTTTGGCCCTACTTGCTTTCTCCCTTCATAACCTCAAAACAATTTTGTAGTCCTGAGTTGCCTATCCCTTCCTCCAAAGCTGATTCACTCTGTATGTTTTTGTTTCTTTGGGGTTTCTCGTTTGTTTGTTTTTTGGTTTTGGGGGTTTTTTTGTGTTCAGCCAGGCTGATGTTCTTCCCCACTGGCTTGTTTTTCCATTTTAGGGTATAAAATTAGAGAATGGGATAAATGAATGAAGTTGCTAAGTGGCATTTGGGAAACAACCAAAAGGAGTTATTTCTTCACCTAGTTTAAAGTCAAGCCACAGAACTGTTCGCCATGGGTGGGACATGAAAATTTTACAGAGGATCAAAAAGTGATCTAATTTTTGGAGGAGAAAAAAAAAAAGAGGGATGAACACTGCCACCAAAAAAAAATAACATACACACAAAAAGCACACAAGCCCCAAACAATACAGATTCAAGCTGATAGGTAAAAAGAGACCATTGCTAATTCTCCTCAGCAAAAGCTTCCAGATCTCCAAAAGGTGAAGAAGTGTATGTAGGAAATAATATCACAGACTCCTCAAACTCCGAAGCAAAACTTCTAAGAATCTTTTCTTGGACAGGCTGGAGAGACTAGAAGTGTGTGTGGTCTGAGTCACTGTGTTTGTCACATGCCTCACTGGTAAAGGTTTAAGGAAAAAAACAGGCAAAATCGTGGAAATAGTCTGTTCAATTACTTATTCAGCATTTATAGACTGTGATAATCTCTCAGATGGATTTGAAATTACCTATCTGATTTTTTCAATGGTTTGGATGGAATACTTCAACAACTTTGAAAAAAACAGAAGCAGAAAGACTTGTTCTATTTTAAAATAGAATAAAAAGAGTTTCTGACAAAAATCACCTTTTCTTTAAAGCAGTTACCAGTTCAGTTTATTGTAAATATCTCTTTAAAGAAATCCATTTTCATTTCCAAATGCATTTTTTGTCCTACCCATTTTAACATGTATGTTTAAAACTCAGCATCTAAGTGCACAACTATCTTTGTGCACTTAACTCAGTGTGAACTGAACATGAATTTGAAAAGTGCTAAAATGAATTAATTGGGTTTTCATTTTCATGCAAAATTTAAAAAAATATTAATTTTGTACATGTATACAATATGTACATATCTTTGTACATGTAACTACTTTAAAAATGCAGAAATGTACCTATTGTGTTTAGCAATAAATAAATAAATACAACAGCAATAAATAAATACAAAACTATTAGAGTTAAATATATTTTTTGAAAACCAAATTTACTACAGACACCCCCTTTCCTTGGGAACATTAAGAAAGTAAAAAATTGACGATTAATGTCCATGTAAGTCTTTATGCTTATATCATGAATAAATGGCTGATTCAAGCTGCAGGAATAATTCCACTGATTCTGTTACTGTCAGATATTGTATGCTTACAGATACACTCTCAAATAACAATTGAATTATAATAATATAAATCAGCTCCTACAGCCTGCATTTCTACTCTGTCATCATTGGCTGCAAATAATACATTGATACAATGAAATAACCTTCTAGGAAAAAGCAAAAAATCCTGCCCCCACAGACAGCAAGTACCCCTTGACAGAGCTTTGTATGTTTTTCTGGCACCTAGCTTCTGCTTCCTGGAACTTGAACAGATGCATTCATGAAGCTTTCCTAAAGTTCACAGATCTAGAGCTGAAATTCTGCTGATCTCTGTATTGAAGTCATCTGGGGAAGCAAGGTGACTGTGCTTGAATTTTTCACCTGATGCCTTCCTGACGTACAGAAGCACAATGAAAAAAAAAAAAAAGTTTGTCTGAACAAGATTTAAAACAAGAAGACAAAACCCTTTTAATTTTGATTTTAGTCAGCATGGACTCTTCTCTGATTTTTCTTGAACTATCTGTGTCAAAATACCACCACTTCCTACAACAAAGATTTCACTTGAAATTCCAAGCTGGGACCCACTAATGGAAAAACAGAAATCAGCATCAAAAAAACTTGAATTGTTTACCTTCCAAGGACTGGAGTTGCAGGTTGTATTGACCCTGAATATCCAGAATTCAGTGTTGTTTGGATGGATGAGGTTAGGAAGGTAATTGAGAAGATACTGAAAACTTACTATGTAACTGTTAAGGCACTCAACATATACAAGCAAGGCTTTCAGCACTATTTAAGATGCATTCGTTCACCAGTAACAGAGACATGAAAGAGCATCTCAACAGCTTTAAGATGACTACTTTGCACTCTAGTTTATTTTAATATAAATGCAATTTTAAATCTTTGCAATTCTTTCCCCAAGATGAACAGAAACAGAACATGTTAAGTGCTTGAACAATCAGGAGCTCCCTCCTCCCCATCCTTCAGACAACACACAATGTAAACTTGGAGCTCATCTTTCTGGAACTCTTTTTTCTTTTCTGAGATGTCAATCTAGAATTTTGCAAGCAATGCATGTAGAATGGCATTATATTTTATCACCTTCTCAGTTTGGAAAGACAAATATTTTCAGGGTAGGCCTGGTTCTTTCTCAGAGAAAAGGGTGCCCAGACTGCAGCTATAGGAGATGATTACTAACAGTGCTATTCTCAGTGAAGTGGTATAAAGAAACAGTTGCCTTCCACTAACCCATCTCAGTTCTTTATTTCCTCACCTTTCATCTCAGTTTCAGTTTTTCTCCAACAACAGCCCTAATCTTTCCAACATTTTGCTTCTTTCCCTTTTTAAAAATCACTGCTCTAAATATTTTCTCCACTCCTTCAACTACTTTTCTCCACCTTAATTTATTAATGCAATGTTGCATGCATACAGATCTTGTATGATCTGTACATGTAATCATGATTTTAAATTAAGACCTTTTGAATAAAAGTGGTAGAGAAGTTTAACAAGTGACAAAGTCAACTGATATTCAAGCCAGTCTCCTCTGTAACTTCAGCACTAGCTGCAACATAATCCTCAAAACCAGAGGACCAATACTAGTTTTCATACCTTAGAAATAACTGCTATGCAGAAAGATGAAAGCAGGTAAGCTTTTCAAAGGTACATTTACACTCACAGACACATCACCCCTCATCCTGTTCCTCAGTGGTTTCATCAACCATTCCTGAATGTACATTATGTCAATAAAATTCTACATATATCATTGATTTTGCCTATTACATTAATGCAATGAAAAAGGAACTTAACAAATGGGGGAAGGGGTGACTGAGAAAAGTAATTCTCTTTCCAACCTGAGGAAACTTTAGACAAATTTGCCTTTGATAATCGACTGAACAAGCTGCACTGCAAGCATCAAGGGATGGTGCAGGGATATCTAGCAGGTGCTGCAGTTTATCACAAAACCGTCTAAAATAATTGGAAGTGACAACCAGCACTACCACAAATGATTTATTAGTCTTTCACTCAGCTTTTCAGCTTCCTCAGGGCCAGAATAAATAATTTACCAACTCTGTATCTTCCAATCATTAATTCTTCCCTGTGCATCCAAACTACATTTAACTCTGCTGGGTTCAGTGGAATTAAAAGCACAATATGAAGACTTTCTCCCCCCCAAGTATAGTATTATCTGACTTTATCTAAAAGTAAAATTGTCAATCAAAATTTGTATTGGTGATAGAAGGGATTAGAGCTAGCAACTAAAGTTAAGTTACAAAATATCTGCAGAATAAAATGAAAGCTAAACTGAAGAGATATCAACAATGAAATGCTCCCAGGGGGTCAGGCGTGTTCTCAAGATATAAGGTACTGATAGTGTCTGAAGATACTGATGAGCATTGTTTTTCTGATCCATAAACTAACATTAGTTACAGACAAACTTCTTACATGTCCCACATGGTAAATGCAGGATGAAAATACTGGATAGGAAACATTTAGAAAATAAATGAAAAAGGAGATGTGCGCAAAATGAAAGGACTAAACATGAACAGAATGATTCTGTAAAAAGGCAATACTTTCTGAGGAAATACACTAAATATACGAGATATACTAATGCCCTTGTGTTCATATCACAAAAAAGGAATTTAAAAAGAGTACTGTACAAGGCAGAATTAGAAAACAGGAGTATAAAATGGCATAAAACCAAAGTACATTTTCAAATTTAAAAGAGAATATATAAGGTACCATATTCCTATTAATTATGTAGAGAAAACACAGAGAAAACAAAATCACACCCTAAATCCATTTTTGATGTAAGATAGTCTTCTCTCATTAAATCAGCATATATGATTAAAACCAAGATCATTTTTGGTACATAATGTATTGCATTGTTAGAGCAGCATCTGTTTGTTGCACAGCAACACATTTTTCAGCTTTAAGAAACTGTACTGACATGGAAGAAACAACCTAGACTTTGAAGATATAAAAATACTTTTACTTGCAACATCATTTTGTACTAAAGGGGTTAATAACATTAATTTGCTAATATTCTGCATTCCAAGACGAGGCTTCAAGCTGTTGGAAACACACAGAAGAAGAATTTCACGGTCCTAACAGCTTTCTTTCTGTCCTATGGGACTGAGACAACTCAAACTTTTAAGCGCTTACAAGAAAAGCTCTGTAAAGCTATGAAGGCTAATCAATAGGGCTTTCACCAAGTGATAATACAGCCTGAAATAAAATAAATTGGCCATAACAAAAATGCCTTATCCTTTTTCTCAACATTAATCTCAATACAGAGAAAAGTACAGTATGAACTACAAGCCCAAAATAGCTGACAGAAAATATGTTTTCACATTGCTTTTAACAACACAAAAAATTTTCACAAACACGGGAAATTTAAGACAATTTATTTGAAAGCAATTATCTTATGTGTTTCTCAAATGTCAATTATCCTTCTTAGTAAGACTGTGAAATCTGTACTCCCAATTCTACTCTGTAGTAGGGTTTTTCCTTTCTTCATTTAAAATGCAAAATTTTCTGCAAGCAACCATGCACAAGCTGAACTCAACCTCCCAAAATTTTTAAGAGAATGACACTGTTATAAGGGCTGAGCAATTTCATCACTATGACAGGGGATGTTCTAAAACAAACCGAAATATTTTTAAAAATGCAATACCATAAACAAAGCAAAAGTTGGCGAAACTAAATCACAGGCTACGTATTGGTATCTGAGCTTTCCTTGCAAGCTGGACCAAAAACACCTTCAAAAACCTTAGATCTCAGCAGACAGAGGGAAAGTACTCTGGAAAGCCTACCAAAGACAAAACCACACTTGATCCCAGCATCAAATCATTAAGCCAAAAGTCAGTTGCCATTGCAATCAATTATCTAGATTCATAAGAAAGCATTTACTGTTGCCAAATTAAAAAAAAAAAACAAAACTACAAAGTAAGCTACCTGTTCCTTATAGAGTACAGACATGGGTCCTATAAATGAACAGATCCAGGAAGCTGTTTAGTCATATAACTTTTGATGCCAACCAGTTACGGCATCTTTCTTGAACAAGTTCAAGGATGTTTTGGCTTCAAGAAAAATGCATTTGGACATAAATTCCCTTAATAAAGAGTCCTGGATGCAAGTACACAATGAATTTTTATTTTTCTACAGGTCTCTTTACAGATTCATAAAAAACCAAACAAACCCAAGCTAAAAAAGCCCCACCATAAAAATCTGTGGAGTCTGTTCACAGTCTTAGCTGAAAGTGTTTGGAAGTGACAGCTGGTCACAGAAAATAACAGGCTAATCAGAGGCTGAAGTAATTCTGGCAAGAAACAGGATTCAATATTTGATCTTTTTCTGATTAAAATGCAATCATAGCTATTGATATGATCGTGGACTCTCAAAATAACCTCTCTCACACAAAAATGATTTAGCATTGTTTTAAGTAGACTTTCTTCAAAGGTTAGAGAAAAAATGTCTGAGATTAAAAAGTGGGGGTGAGAAGGATCAAGCCCAAGGAGGCACATAAATCAGCCTTAATATACACAATTAGAAAGTTTCACTGAAATCTTTGCTGCTTCAAGAAGAATACAAAGTGTACAAGAAATTTTCATACACAGCTCTCAGCATATAAGAAACTAACTGCATTTCTTCATGCTCGTAGCGGTTCTGGGTCTATCTATAGTCAATAAAGCCTACTTCAAAGAAATGTTCTTAAGTGAGTACTGGGTAAATTCATATTTGTATTTATCCCAAAAGAAGTATCATGTTGGCAAATGTCAGTTTTGACAAAACATCCTCACCTAAGGCATAGGTTCACAGATTTCCTCAGTCACTCTTGGTGTGATTTTTCACCTCTATCAATCTAGTTTCCTTTCCTCGCTTTTTTTCATCACAGCTATTTGTACATTCTGACAAAACCTTGAGAAGAAAGAAACACACAGTTTTATCAGTATTTACCATTCAGTAAATCTGTCATTTCCACTTTATCAAATGAAAGTGAGGCAGAGAAGGGCCACAGAGCGTATGTGGTGGTGAGTTAAGGATTGAACTTGTCATCTCCTGATTCCCACAGCAACACTTTCTGAGGTATACAAATCAACAGTGCATCCATCATTACCATTTTGGCAGAAAGCATAGGTTCAACCTCCAAGAATCTCCAGAACTGCATTACAACCTGAGCTATCATAAACCTTTTGCTATCCACTACCACAAAACAACCAGCAACCTACAAGGTATGAAAGGTAAGCCGAAGTTATGCTGAGTACATGTCTTGAACAACACATTTCCAAAACTGAAACACATTAGAGAGAATTTTATTTAGGAAAATGCTAAGGAGAGCTCTACAATGTCTGTAAAACTGCATGCAAGCTATTAAGTACCTGGTAACTTTTTGACATAAGCCAAGGCTAAAATCCAGTGCCTGGACTATCCCTAGGTGTTGAACTGACCTCTGAGACATCTAATTAATTGTCAGAAAGGTTTCAAACCTGCAGAAAACTCCACGGAAAAGAAAACAAATACACAATCCAAACCCAAAAAGTTCACTCCCAGGTGTTTTACCAAAGGAAGTCAACTACATCAACTTAAAAAATACTTGAAAAAAAAATCGCAAAAATAGCCCCCTTCTTT
Organism: Donacobius atricapilla; assembly: GCA_013397315.1. Classification (NCBI taxonomy): domain Eukaryota; kingdom Metazoa; phylum Chordata; class Aves; order Passeriformes; family Mimidae; genus Donacobius; species Donacobius atricapilla. The sequence continues at coordinate 436,945 of WBMY01011659.1, forward strand.
TGAAGGAGGCCAATTTTGTTTCATTTTTAGTTTTAAAACTCAAATCACTCAGCTGGTCAGCCCAGTAAAACCAGCAACATGCAAAAGTCTAATTTTCAAGCCAAAAAATTCATTATCACAGCTCAGACATTCGAGTCTATTCTCCTGTAAAGTCTGTTTTTCCTTCCACACATAGTAACCATCCTCAACAACTGAAATATTAGAAAGAAACTGAGATAAGACAGGAAGTGACATTACATAGGGGAGTATGACATTAGCTCAGACTTCAGCTCAGGAGTCAGCAGGGTTTGCTGAAAAAGGTTTAAACTAGATTTGAAGAGGGGCATAGCCAGGCTTGACAGACACGAGGTGCGAGAAGGACACCTATAGCAACCACTGAAGTAGCAATATGAGGCTTAAGAGAGGATACCATTAGTTAGTACAAGAATCCAAAGCCATAACCACAACACATGACTAGGGGGTGTTCCTTTTCACCCCCACAAGGATATTAACACAATCAAATACTTTCTGTAAAGTGCTGTAAAGCAATGCAAGCAGTATGGGGAACAAACTGCAAGAATTAGAGACCTGTGTGCAACCAATGGTCTCCTGACTGGAATGTTGTCATGATGGACTACACACTGTTCAGGAGACGCAGACCAGGAAGGTGCTGTGGTGAAGTTGCCCTCTATGTGAGACAACACCTGGAATGCATTCAGCTCTGTCTTGGGATGGATGATGAGTGACTTGAGAGCTTATGGGTTAACAAAAAAGGGCAGATTAGCCCGGGTGACACTGTTGTGGATGTTTGCTACAGGACACCTGAGCAGGACAAGGAAGTGGACGAAGCTTTCTAGAGGCAGCCTCAAAGGTACAGACCCTGGTTCTTGTAGGAGTCTTAAACTACCCTGAAATGTGCTGGAGAAGCAACACAGTAAAGCACTAACAGACTGGAAGGTTCCTGGAAAAACACTGATGACAACTGTGTGAGACAGGTAGTGGAGGATCCCACAAAGAATGGTGCAGTGGCTGCCTGGCCTTATACTGAATAACAGGGAATACCTTATTGGTGATGGGAAGATTGGGAGCAGCCTTGGTTTCACTGATGAGATCAGAACTCAGGAATCTCTGACCCAAGAGACCAGGACAAAGGAATGTTGGAAGGAAGGCTTTCCATTGGTCAAGGAGGATTGGGTTAGAGAACACCTAGCTAAACTTGACATCAACAAGCCCATGGGCCCTGACAGGATGCATCTGTGAGTCGTGAGAGAGCCAGAGAACACGACAGGTAGGCTGCTCACAGTCATCTCTGAAAGGTCATGACCATCAGGAGATGTGCCTGAGGGCTGGAAGAAAGCAAATGTCACCCTGGTCTTCAAAAAGGGCAAGAAGGAGGACCCAGGGAACTACCAGCCACTCAGTCTCACCTCAATCCTTGGGAATGTGATGGAGCGCCTCATTCTGGAGGCCATCTCTATCCACATGGGTGACAAGAAGCTGATCAGAAGTAGTCAGTATGGATTCACTGAAGGCAAACCATGCTTAACCAACCTGACTGCCTTCTACAGTAAAACAACTACCTGGGGTGGACGAGGGGAGAGCAGTGGGTGTTGTCTACCTCGACTTCAGCAAGGCTTTTGACACTGTCTCTCACAATATCCTCGCAGGCAAACTCAGGAAGTGTGGACTGGATAAGTCAACAGTGCAGTGGATTGAGACTTGGCTGAACCAGAGGGTCATATTCTGTGGCACGGAGTTCAGCTGGAGGCCTGTCACTAGTGGTGTTCCCCAAGGTTCAATACTGGGCCCAGTATTGTTTAACTGCTCATCAGTGACTTGTATGAAGGGACAGATGCATCCCCAGCAAGATCACTGATGGGAGAAGTGGCCAATACTCCAGAGGGCTGTGCATCCCTTCAGAAGGACTTCAGTCAGCTGGAGAGACAGGAAGAGAAGAACTTTCCAAAACTCAAGAAAGGCAAATGCAGGTTCCTGAACCTGGGGAGGAAAAACCCATGCAATAGCACAGGCTGTGGGACAACCTGCTGGAAAGCAGCTCTTCAAAGGAGGACCTGGGGGTCCTGGTGGACAGCAAGCTGTCCACAAGTCAGCAGTTTGCCCAAGAAGACCAAGAGAATGGTGATGTGTATTAGGAATGGTGATGCCAGCAGAGCAAGGGAGGTGATCCTGCCCCTCTACTCAGTCCTGGCTAGGACATACCTGGAGGACCGTTTCCAGTTCTGGGGTCCTCTCAGTAAATAAGAAGACATGAAGCTCCTGGGGCAGGTCCAGCAGGAGGTGGAAAAGATGATTAAGGGACTGAAGCATTTCTCTAATGACAGGATGAGAGAGTTGGGCATGTTCAGCCTCAAGAAGAGATGACTGAGAGCAGACCTCATTAACATACCTAAGTATCTAAAGAGAGGGTGTCAAAAGGATGGAGCCAGGCTTTGCTCAGTGGTGCTGAGCAATAAGACAAGAGGCAATGGGCAGAAACGACCAGGAAGTTCTACTTAAACATGAGGAAGAAATTTACCGTGCAAGTGACCAGACACTGGAACACAGACGTGGTGGAGTCTCCCTTAGTGGAGGTATTCAAGAACCATCTGGACACAATCCTGTACCATGTAATGACCAGGATGACTCTGCTTGAGCAGGGAGATTGGACCAGATGACCCACTGTGGTCCTTTCCAGCCTGATTCATTCTGCAATCTGAGTAAAGAAGGTTTATTATTTAGAAATAGAAGCACGCCTTGTTCATAATGTCCACATATTGGGGGATACCCAGCCCATTCATGAAATAAGACAGCTGTAAGTATGCACCAAAACTAGCATATGCTATGATCTTTTCTGCATTCTGCACAAACAAGCATCATGCAAACCACTTCATTTTGCCACTTCATACAACAAATAAAAGGCACAGTAATTCTGCCGTGAAAAAATCACTCTCCATGTAAAGAAATGCCCAGACATAGGGAGCAACATACTCTCATAATCAGCATAACAAAGGCAGCATGAGAGAAAGCAACTCAACTTCTAATCACGTTTTAGCTAACAGGTTGGTAGACATAACCATATGGAACAAGTAACGCCTCTTATCTGAATGAATGGAATGCACTTCAGCTGTGTGTTTGCTATTCTTAAATTATTAAGATTATGGGCGCACTATCTACTTGAGAACAATGTAAGAAAACTAGAACATTGCAACTTCCAAGTTCAAATACATTCAAACACAAGGTCTCTAAAATGCTTTAGCTGTCCATTTCTAACCAAAGAAAAAAGATAAATAATTAAAATTTAGTTGTAGTTCTAACAATATACTATAAAAAAAGAACTGAAGGTAAATCAGTTCATGTCAGAAAATGAAACCTTGCATCACAGGGCTTATGACAATTCCACTATGCATCTCCTTCCTCCTCCGGTCTTCCTTCAATGTATTTAATCATCTGTTAGCAGAAATTTTTGTGGAATTTGCTGTCAAAAAGAAATAGTGAGGATGATCATGTTTTCACAGAAGCAATGTTAATAATGCATGAGGAAATGCAAAATATTTAGTTGCGATTTTCTGAGCTATTTAGCAAAATATTCACTAATCTTTTGCTTCATATAAAGTATTTGGGTAAAAAATAAATCTCTACCCCAAATAATTTCTATCTAATCAGATAAATTACTAATATGAATTAAACAAGTAAATATTCTTTTAACTCACCCCACATATTCTCTCTTTCTCCCTTTTGAAAAGGCACTATTTTTTCTTACTTTTATGATACAAATCTTTGAGTGGAACAGTCCCTTGAGTAACACTCCCTACGACTCCCATCACATTTGCAGGACCTGGTCCTCCTTGGGCAGTTTAACCGTGCCAATATCTGTTAAAGGAACAACATATAATGGATCAAGCAATCCAGAGGTTTTCTGAAGTGTGTGGACCACAAGTTCATGACACAAATTACTAAGGAGCTGTTGAGAGGAAGACTTTCTGTTGGATCCCATATTTACACAAAAGGAATTACAGATCAGGGATATAAAGCTGGAGACAACCTTAGCTGCAGTTACCACAAGATGGTGGAATTCTGCATCCTGAGAGGAGGTAAAAAAGAAAAAAGTGGGATCATGAGCCCAGACTTCAGTTAGGAGACTCTGACCTCTTCAGGGATCTGCCTGGAAGAATCACATGGCAGACAGTTATAGAGAGAAGGGTCCAGGAAAACCTAATTGTCAGGTATGTCCTCCTTCAACCTTAAGAACAGTACATGCCAAACACCATGAAAATGAGCAAATGTGGTAGAAGACCTAAACGGCTGGACAAGCAGCAGCTGGCAGAACTCAAATACAAAACAAAGCATACAGGAGATGGAAGCAGGGACACACAAACTGGACTGAAGTAATATGTGAATGGGCCTAAGGATCACAGGAGGGTCCCAAGGACCTCAGCAAATCAAAAGCCACCACTTCATTCTTCTATTGAAGAATAGCACAAAGGAGGATCAATGGAATTACAAGCTGGTCAGTCTCACATCAATCAGCAAATAGAATTACATCACGTGGCACACTACAGGCTGAGGACCAAGGATCTGTAGAACTCTGCAGAAAAGAACTTAAGCATTCTAGTGGACACCATGCTGAACATGAACCAACAATGAGTACTCACACAAAAAGAGGCCAAGATCATTAGGAAAGGTTTTACTAGAAAGTCAAGGGAGGTGATTCTTCCTCTTTAGACAGCACTGGTGATATCCTTCTGGAGTACTCAATACAGTTCTGGGCTCTCCAATATATGAAAGACACAGACTTACTGCAGTGCACCCAGGAGAGGATCTGAAAGGTGATTAAGGGTTTGAAGCCTATGAAATATGAACAGATATTGAAAGAGTTGGGACTGTTCAGCCCATAGAGGAGAACTCTCAGGGGCTTTTATCTATTTCTAGACATTTCTGATGGGAAGGAATGCAGAAAATTGAGCCTAATTAATTCAAACGGCAATAGTAAACAGACAAAAGTTAATGGATTCAAATGCAAGGAAACTAATCTAAAAATATTAAGAACTTCTTTTACTTATAGGATAATTAAAGGCTGGAACAGGTTGTCCAGAACAGTTGTGAAGGCTCCATGTTTCCAGATATTCAAAACTCAACCAGAAAAACTCCTTAAGAACCTGCTGTAGTTGACCCTGCACTGAGAAGAGATGTTGCACTCGATCTTTAATGGAGTCTTCGGACCTTAAATATTATGTAAATCTGTAATTTGATTTCTAGGAAAGCATAAAGCTCAAGTTATTTGTATACAACACTAGTGTTAAAAATATATATATACACATTTTCTATTTTTCTGTTGTTTTTTAAGGCTCTGAAAGCATCATGTGAACCAAACACTGTACTTGATGGCATGATCTTAATGAAATAATTGCGTAAAAATATTTATTTGACATTGAAATATATATTAACACATACCTTGAATCTAACCAGAGCATGAGTTTTGAATGCAGAAAGTTTGCACATTCATTCATGTTCATTGTACCAGAACAGCAGAAGAAGTGGGAAGAAATCTTTTTGTAGGGAAAAATGTAGGTAAATGTTGAAAAACAAAGACTTAGAAGATGGAAGAACTAATAGAGTGTATGTGAGAAAAACTGCAAGATCAAATCTGAATTCCTGTACACAGGATGTCAACTAAGCCTTATAAATTATGCATACATTTTTACCTTAAGACAACTTTGGAACACTGAAGAAACAATGCATCACAGGGAACTTACTTAAGAAAAGCCCTATCACATTGAGCCAAACAACTAATTTTCTTTCCAACAATACAGGCTTTTTTTCTTCATTAGTTTTTCTGGTGTCTAAGAGTTTTCAAAATAATGTACTTTCTGATGAAGATCAAGAACAGTAGAAATTAGTAAATTAGAGTTAGAAGTAACCAAACACATTATAATTTTAACTCCTTCTGTTGTAAAACACGGAGAGAGAAACTTGAGATACAAGTTTATCTACAAGAGATTAATACCAGCGCATGTCATGAATCTGGCAGCAGTATTGTTCTCACCATTCCTAAGCACTGGGTCTGAGTATTGCTTTGTGACTGCCTCCTGCCGCCTTCAACTGTCTTTTTTTCACTCCTTCCTTGAACTAGCACTAATGTAGTAAGATCAGAAAATTAATAAAGATTAAAACAAACACAGCAAAAAAATGCCTGGATGCACAAGCAGCAGACTGCATAGAAGTGGTGAAAACACATGGATGGCTAGGGAAAGCAGCTTAGAGAGGCTATCTTCTTCAGTTACTGAAATGGTTCTCCCAGAGTTATCATTATTATGCTTCAGTTTAGACTGCAGAGTAGCATTTATTCAAATAATAACTAACTTGGCTCTCCCAGAATAAAGGTAGCTGAAAAAGCACTTAATATTGATCTAGAAAGGATAAAATGCTGATATTACCCATATCATTTCCATTTTTAGCAAAAGCAAAATTTAGTCACTCATTAGTAGCCAGAGTATTTTTTTTTTAATTCACTTGCCTACATAAACTGAAGCTGCCACAGGAATTTTAATATTGCAAACTGAAAGCAAGGCGCACAATCTCTCCTAAAAGATAAATGTGCAAAGAACCAAGAACCTCTGGCTTACTTTAAGATTTGAATGTTTTCCAGAGGGAAAAAAAAAAAAAAGAAATGAGAAAACCACTGGTCTTTTACTTTTAAAAAAATTAGTCTTTCTAAAAGGTTTTCCATAATTTCCATTACCAACAACTGTGAAAGCCGAGCTGCATCTCCTCCAAAATTGCAAACTTACAGTTTATTGGTTTGCATTTAGCTATTTGGCAATATTGCCTTCCTGAGGTCAGCTTAATCCCATAATTAACAGTTTTATATCATTAATAGCCCTTTCTTCTCATTTACAGCATTTTACCACGCAATCTTTTCATACTGTTGGTTCACAGAGCAGATTATTTACCTTTTTGCTTCTGAATTTTTCTGTGCTCTGCTCTGTCCCAAGCCACCACCAACATATTCACCACCTTGATTGTCTCAGGTTAAATGACTGTAATGAACTCAGTTCAAGATCAGGGTTCTTCGTCCATAAGGACCACTGGTAAGACTGAGCTTTCCTTTGGAAAGTAAATCTAATTTACCCTTTTTCTACAGGGTATATGCTGACATATATACCTTAAAGCAAGACAACCAACAGTCCTATGGTCGAGATTATCCAGTAATTTTTAAAAATCACTGCTTTAAATTTACAGAAAAAAAAAAGTCAGAAAAGAAAATGGGAAAAGATCTTTGAAAAACAGCTGTAGCATGTAAAAGAAATTAGCATGAATGACTGTAGGGAAAATTTCAGCAATAGAGTTTGAAGAAATCTGGCTTGGGTCACTGAAAAGAAAACAGAGGCAGATGCTAGGCTGCCTAGCCCAGGTCACTGCAGGGAGAACAACAGCTGGTTATGTGAGTCTTGCCCGGGACTCAGAGTTGGCGCTTGATTCTGCTGTGCAATTTTTCAATACCTCCTTGATGATTTTAGTATAGGAGAAAAACTGAAAACAAGATGGATTTTTTATTTTTTGAGGGGTGGAGCTATGACAAACTGAACCATTTATTTAGTAACAATACTTCTGTGTACATCCAAAAAAAAGAGTTCAAAAGTGGATTGGCCACATAGATCTTCCACTGAAATATAAGTAAGAGTTTTTGAAGTGCTCTACCAAGTTATCAATATTTTAACAGCTCTCTTAAAAGCTGTTTCATAATAGTGCAGATACATTCAAGACCATCTATATTCACTCCATGTTAACGGTAGTGTATTTTAAGACATTTTATTTTCACATTCAAATAGGGGTCAGAAGAAGGAGTGTCCTCTGATCACTGTATCCACAATCACTTTTAGCTGAGAGTTAAAAAATTCCTTTTTATAACCCATCAGCAATGTTCAATTCAACTTAGGGAAGTTGTTCATCCACCCAAGGCTTTTAATAAAAACTTCTACCATTGTAATTTCTGGATTATGTTACAGAAAACTGAACTCACATTACAGATACTGGTAAGCAAAAAAGAATTTTTAAAGTGAATTTTTCCATGATTGCCCAGCTCCCCATTTCATGACTCATGCATTCCTTCCAATCATATTATTCATCACTCCTTTTCATGAAGGAAAGAAATTATAAATGATTACCATCTTGATTTGTCTGAGCACAGAAAAAAATATCTTTAGAATCAATGGACAACTCTACTCAATAGATCAGCTAGTTATTCAAAATATGTTTCACTAAAACCGCAGAATACGCCTTCAGATGTGCCTGTAGTTTTACTAATTGTTCTAAGAATGTATAGCATGCACATGCATACAATAAAGGCTCTCCCTAAGAAAGAGTCTCAATAGCACTTTTTTAGGAGATTAAAGAGAAATGAAAGATTTTATTTTTTTGAGGTTGTTACCAAAATAAACTTCTTAATTTCAAGTTATTCACTGCCAGGTAGTACAGGTAGTTATTAAGAACGAGTAGGCATAGCAAGGCAAACAAAAGTCTTTAGAAATTGTGAAAGAAAATGTTAAGAAAATTATCTTTTGGACCAACAACAAAAAAAGGTATCTTAGATACACCAGGGCAAGGAGTTTCCTAGCAGAGAAACAAAAACAAACTGTATAGAAAATGAACTGTATAGAAATGGAAAAAAGTAAAAAAGTAAATGGAAAAGTTTAAATCATATGAATTTCATGCTGAAGCTTACTATCCAAAAGTTAAGTTTTGTAGTACTAATCTAAAACCTTTTGTATGAAATACTGGAAGTGAGACAAATATGTTTAAATGGTACTGTCACAGACGCCTGGGATCTTTTAAAATTCTGGTCAACTGAAGCATGGCACTAACTACACACATACACTGACACACAGAAACATGAGAATCAATATAAACAACAATAAAGAAAGGGAGAATAATAAAGCTCTTTGCACTTAATATTTTTGCTGGTTTTGTAACTACTGTAAGGGATGTTTTTAATGTTTGCTTATTCTCACAACAGAGTAAGGAATGTTAAATCCAGCTATAACCACATGTTAAATGCAAGTGCCTGGGATAAAGAAATAGCCTAAAATTAATGTTTACTAAATATAATGCTGTAGAGAATACATTCATCATCTTCAGTGCTACTATCAGCTTGTCATAAGTTACACTTGAATGTTTACAAGATCAGAATTTCAGCTGAAAAACCTACTTCAGTAAAGTCACCACACTAGGCATACATAGCCTTCTCCACTGAACTTCTTGCTCTTCACTGTATTGCTAGTGAGATGTTAGAGGCCCTTTCTAGTTTCTTTCATCTTAATGCATATGATAAGATACTATACCTACATGTGGCAGGACAAGGTATGCTGGTGGTACTCTACAAGTGTGCTAACTTCATGCAAATAAGGGGCAGTTACACTAGAAAAACTGATTTTTAGCTTCTCTCAGGACTGGAGACAGAATGAACAAGACTGAGATATTCTGACTACCACCACACTGCTAGTAAGTTACATCCAAGGTAGATGTGTCTTGTCAGTATAGGCAAACTTGCAAAGTGCTCCTTATCTAGACATCACCAAATTCATTAAAACATATTTCAATAAGAAACAGAATCAGCAAAAACATTTTGGATTTGAGGCTGATAAACTCAACAAGCTATGTTTCTCAAGTTGCTACCCATTCCCCACAGTTAACATAAATTAAAAAAAAAAAACACCAAATATTGCTTAAAGTTTATATAATATTTACTACCATTACTGAAATATAACTAATTACTGTAGTTCTCATGAGGATTTATTTCACTGCCTGCAAAATAGGTGGCATTTACTCTCCAGGAAATACACCACAATACATGGACAGTTTATGTCAAGTGACTATGAATACCCTGTAGAAGAAGTAAGAAGGGGAGCTATTATAAAACCAAAATATATTAGATTGCAGTTTACACTAAGAACATCTGAGAAGCCATGTTTTGCATAAAAATACAAAACAATGATAACAGTGCAAACAGAACAATTCACAATTTATAATGTGAATGTTTAATCACGTAGACTTACCTTTTAAAGTTCTTTCAGATAAAAAGGTATATACCTATACATATCATTTACATACTTTTCACACAGTGAAAAGTATGTAAATAAATGGATAAATATTATTGTAAGTAAGTAGGTATTTTGATAATACAACAATAATTCAACTCTGTCATTTCTTTCAGATGTCCAACACAAAAGACCCTCTGCTCTTAATAACCCACTGCTGCTACCAAAATTAAGCCTGGAAATTCCTACCATCATAGTATTGCTTACTACAGCAACATAATTTCTGTCAAATTCACATCTTCCTATAGCTGCAGCCCCCTATGGGATCCTTAGTTCAAGTCAGGAACAACTGCTTATTCCTTTTGGACCATGCTTTGAGTGCAATCATGAACAGGCCTGGTAACACCTTGCTGGTTGTACCTATTCCCTCTTGTAGACATTCTCTTTCTAAGCAGTGCTGCAAAGATTTTTCAGTGAAACACATAGAATTTCTACTAGCTTGAGGCTTCTTGTTTTGTTAGGTTTTTTCAGCCAAGGTCCATATTTCATGTGAACTTGTACTTCAAATGATGTCGGCAACTTATCTTTTTAAAATATCAAGACTTTCATCAATGCCAGCTCTGATCAATTCTGCATCCTTTAACACAGACTTCCAAAATACCTTGCAAAGCAGCTACCCTATAAAATGAAATGCCTTGAATATTCATTTTACAAAGCCAACACATGTATTTGGTCACAAATACTGGATTATTTTTCTAGTATTTCCTTCTTTTTAAACTTGTAAAGTTTGATTTGAGAGAGTGATGATCCCTATTCTGCGAAGCAAGCTAGCATCATCAGGATGACAAAATCAAGTCTTATTGTGGCAAGAAGAAACATCATTTAGTGTCAACAACACACTGCTATTGATTTGAACTCCTCCTTGCCTCACGGGCGAAATAACAAGCTCCTACACACAGACTCTCTAAGCATACCAATAGAGGAAAGAGGCAAGAAAAATACTAAAAATGGCTGTATTAAAGATACAACAGGAAATATGTGAGTCATGAGATGCAAATTCTTTTATCTGTACAAAACAAATTGAAGAAGAGCTTAATATGGCTTCTGCAATTTCTATGCAGTTAGATTAGAACAGAAATATACCTACCAATAATACACCAGATTTAGGCTTCCCAACCAGTATCTCCTAACTGTTCAACACTCTCTGTGAAACAAGTCAGCTTCATGTTCATTACCTAATACTTACTAATCATTTTTCTAAAATGTCGCCTTATTTTAGCATCCTGGTTCACCATTTCAGCCGATTTAACAATACTGGTAGGATCTCATTAAAGCCGAGATAGGAAACTGTCAACACAGCCAGGTTGACTCTTCCTATTTCTGAACAGATTAATTCAGGAAAAAAAAGCATCCCTCTTTTTAAAATGTACAAAAAAGAATAAACCCATGGTCATGAAACATCAATATAAATCCCACTTTGCACAGCGTTCTGGTTCTGGTTGCAATAGAGTTCATTTTCTTCCTCAGTAGCTGTAAAGAGTTGTGTTTTAGATTTAGGATGGGAATAATGCTGGTAACACACTGATGTTTTGTTGTTAAGCAGGGCTTAGTCTAAGTCAAAGGACTTTTCAGTGTCTCATGCTCTGCCAGTGTGGAGGTGCACAAGAAGCTGGGAGGCAGCACTGTCAGAACAGCTGATCCAAACTGGCCAAAAGGATATTCCATACCATAGATCGTCATGCCCAGTATACAAACTGGGGTAGTTGACCAGAAGAGGTCAATCACTGCTCAAGGACAGACACAAGCTGGGCGTCAGTCAGCAGGTGGTGAGCAATTTTATTTTTTTTGATTGCTTTTCTTGGGTTTTACTCCTCCTCTCTATTTTTTCTCTTCTCATTACTATTATTACTATGTTTTACTTTATTTTAACTTTTATTTCAAAATCTCACGGGTTTTATCTTTTTCCAATTCTACTCCTCATCCCATCATGGCAGAGAGGGGAGTGAGTGAGGGGCGACAAAGTACTTGGTTGCCAGCTAGGTTAAACCACAACACACATCAATAATTTTTTTTCTAGAACTTAAAGCTATGTATTTAAGCAAATCTGCAAACTAAAAAATGTAGTGAGATGAAATACTACTTGTGTTGTCTAACTGCACCCAAAATTTAAGCTAATTTCAAACACTTTTGTAGCATCAATTTAGCATGCTAGAATTCCATAGCCTATCTCTTAAAACATGAACAAATATACAAGGCATAAGAAATTACTTCAAGATAACTTCCTTGTTAAAAATACTGAAATATAGGGAACAAAGCTATTTTCATACCACATCGAGAAAATGGATGAGGTGTGAAAGAAATCTCTTGTTTAATGTGACCTTTGGCTGTACTTTCACTTGTCATCATTATGAAGTAGCTACTCTCAGTGCCAACACATAAGCTGCGTTATATTATCCCATAACAGTAGTAGCACGTCTCTCATGGAGTGTTTCAGACTTCAAGAAACTGGTGGCAGAATGCACTGACAGCACTTACCTTTGTAGCTGTTTATACTAGGTCTTATTCAACAATAAGACCTCATTTACAAAAGGAAGTAAGAGTGTACTAAATTTCAGAGAGCATATCGCATAAACTAGGATATGTTGAGGAACTCCCTTGGAGTTCTCAGCTTCAGTGAAAACATTCAAATAAGGAGAAATGTAAATTTCAGCTTGGAACTCTGCCCCAAATAATAATATTCAGAGCTTTGTTACTGTGCACAGACCAAAAAGACTGCATCATTAAGATCCGAAACATACTTGACTTTTCTTAACGCATGTAATTAAGAAAATATTTCTGGAAAGCAAATGAATTTGAAATTCAAGTAAGATTAATAGAACAAATACGGCAAATTTACGTTTTATACAATGGTAGCAAGCTGCAGAATAAAAATCAGTAGCTATCATTATCTAAAGCTGTTCATCTAACACCACAGAGAGAAAAACTATTGATACATACTGTACACACATTTTTTATCCATGTATATAAATCAAAGGAAACAGCTTCCTTTAAGGCAAGCATATGAAGATACTAAAGCAAGATACAAATTAAATATTCATACATTCAATATTTCAAAATAAGGAATTTGGATATACACATGCATAATTTAAGTTCTATAGTGAAACCTGTCTACAGAGGCCATTTCTACTGTATTTCAACAGCACTGAAACTTGAAATGTACAATGCAGCCTTTCCATGCTGTGTTAAAACTTTAAAGTATATAGTAATTCATTTCAAGCACTAAACATAGAATAAAGGCCACATTATGCACACGGCACTTCTGCAGAGGAACTGCTGCTTTGCATTACAGCTCTGAAGCAGAGCTGTCAGTCCTGCAAGGTGGTTTCAGACTGCCCAAGGTACTCGCCGGGAACTGAGGCCAAACACGCAACTTCAGGAACAAGGTGGCCCACAGGCCCTGAAGAGCCCATCAGTCAGAATTGACTCCAAGCCAAATTCTGATCCCAGACACCAATTTTGAACTCTTTTGAGCTGGTGTTCACACCTAAAGCCTGAAATTGGCCCCTTACACTGCCCTTATACATTCACTCAAGTCTCTATGGAGTAAAGATGATATTTCAGACCTTTCTGATTGGCACAGGAAAGGAACAAAAAAAAACAGATTTCACATTATGCTGTGCACCTGAAATGATTCTTTGTGATTACAGAACACAAAAGTAGTTTCCGTACAATAACACAGGCGTGTTAAATTTGAAGAGCTTATGAATTCCTATGCATACAAAAAGACCTTCCTTTCCTCCACATGTATATCATTCTGCATGTCTCTAAGCCACCATTCCTCCCCATCTATTTAAAACCTTGCCACTGAAAAAGAATTCTCCATATGGGTTACTAATGTGAATATTTTATTTTCTTATTAAAAGTTAAATGTATTAGCTCAAACATCAAAAGCCTCATTTTAAAAACATCCATTTTACTGGGACAAAAATATACATTAACTTGAAGTATAATTAAAGAGTACTTGTTAAGGGGAAATAAAACTACTCTGTTCCTATACAGTTTAAAGTAAACATTTATCTTTGCCCCTTAAAGGTCACTCATTTGATCTTGACACACCTATGAAATTATAGAAGCAAAAGCTAAATATGTAGAAAAGTGGTATTAAGCAATATAAAACTAAACAAAATTAGTATCTACATGGTAAATTACTTCATTGAAAACCATCTATGGATTCTGCAAAGAATATACTTTTGCCTTAGAGCTAGTACTTTAATTTTGAAGAACTAAGAAAAAAAAATCAAAACTAGTCAGTAACAATGCAGCGTTGAAAAGCAATAAACTCAAAATTAAGTTATAAATAATTTAAAGCATGTCATGAAGATGTATTAATAATTCATCAGATAAATAATTTACTAAATAATCAAATAAATAAATAATGAAATACATAAATAAATCAGCAAATAAATAATTCTGCAAAATAACCTAAACAATAAGTCACTAAAACAAATGACAAACCTACAAAACTACAATGATTTTCTAAATTCTGATAGTTTTAAATAAACAAATGTATATAAACTAGATCAATCTTTGGTGGATGGAGAAATATTTTTCACTGCTATTGGTGAATTCCTGATTACACTGCACAAGGATACAATTTTAGATTTTACAAGAGTGCAGTTTTTCCCTTGTAAATTATTAACATGATTGCAACAATACATCCTGCTCTGTATTTTACATGTAATCCCTTTCTGTAGCTCACTTTTCCCCCCAAAAATGAAAATCTCTTTACAGCATTCTTAATTCACATATTTCTTTTTTTTCTTTTTCCTGGGTGCAGTACTTACAACACTGCAATAGCCTTCTTGGTGGTTCTCTTATTGTCTTCTGCAAACCTTCAGAAGTTTTGCTGCAGGGGAAAAACAAGTAGAATAACCTTAATTATTACAGATGGTATCTCATTCATTAGCAGATGACAACATTTTATTTGAAAGCACAAGAAAAGCTGTTTTATAATTCTACAAAGCAACTTAATGTGAAACAACCATTACAGTTCTGCAGACTACCGAAAGTTTTTAGAAGCCTTTGGTGGAACGAGTTCAAGCAGACTGAGGCCTGTTTCTTGTATTTAAGCTGACACACAATCTGTGCAAACTGGCACTAATTCAGATGTAAAGACAAACCACGAGAAGGACAAAATACTTGGCTGACATCTAATGTTATCCTTGATTTTGGAAGTTCACAGTCCTTGAAAGAATACAGTGAGATCATTTAATATCCACTATCTAAGTACATTCACAATTTAATTAGAATACTGCACTCCAAAGCCAACATCGGTACCACAAAGGTCAAAATCCACTCTTCTCCTCAATCAATTTTCAGTCTCCATTTATTCTAATGAATGATATTGACAGTCGCCACAGCTTTCTTCAAAGTGGTACTCTGTAAATATAGCAGTTGAAGAAATGTGCCACAAGTGTAATCATGCTATCAACTTTTATCTGCTTTGTCAAAAAGGTTTATTCGCTTTCTTCCATAACACACATTACATACAGGAAGGAGAAAGACAGTTTTACAAACCATGCTACTGACATGGATTATTTATCTCTGTATTGGACTGTAAAAATGAAGGAATACATCATATATTGTATGTATGCGTAGTTTTTTGCTACTTGTTTCAAAGGGAGTCAGTGTGCAATGTTGTTTCTGCAAGTAATATCTCAAATCGCTGATGGTGCTGCTGTATTTCAACATTTAAAAGCATAAAGGATAATTTACTCTTAAAACTACCTGGGCACATTATATTTAACAAGTCTCAAATTCTCTTTAGGGATTATAATAAGAAAACACTTTGCTTAATCATAAATTTTATATTTATCTTGGCTAAACACCCTCCTTTGGATAGACTGCCATGTTTTGTCAAGAAAAATCAACACAGTGGAAATGAAGTACTTGTTCTGTTGTGTGGTCATTCAAAAGAGTATGTAGAAGTAATGTAATTGTGCACCAGCGCTGCTGACAATTTCATGCTCTCATACACCCATTTCAATTTGCTTTAAAAAGGACTATTCCTCCTGGCTAAATATAGTCATCATGAAAAAGCATACCTCGCCTTTGAGCTAATAACACTGCAAGCCCCAAGACACAACAGCAGAAAAACTTGTATATTTTAAGGAACCTGAAGCACTTTCTTCTCACAGTATGTGTTTCTGCAGTGGGACAAATGAGACTGTTGTTTTTTTATTAAGGTATTCTCATTTAGTGTACAGATTTCTCTTTGAAAATGACAATTCATTCCCACACCACATCTCTGAATCCCATCCAGCCCCCAAACTAATCATATATATCCCAAATGCTTCTTTTCAAAAGCAATGGGTCCTTGTAAAAGCAGCCTACACTTTCACACATTAAAGGATTTTGAGGATTACTGAGACGTACAATGACTTCAGAGGTTCTGGAATCAGACCTTCTATAGGAAGAACCATTTGGTCATAGAGCATTCCTCTGCAGCTTTGGAGCCTCTGGTAGCAGTGATTTTCCACCAATGAGTTACAGTAGAGCTAAAACTGTAATTACAATTACTGATGTCTTAAACCCCAATTTTTTTCTTCCTTTTAAAATTTATGTATTTTTAAATTACTTTCATGCATAATTTGGGCTTCTAATCTGTGGTTACAGAACTCACCTCCTCACACAACTACTTCTGCCTAAGATGGAGAGTCATAATTGCCTGCTCAAATAAGACATGTAAATAATTAAAAGAGGGACACAAACCAGGCAATAACCTGGGATACTGCCACCTTTCTCCCATGCAATCACATGCAAATTCCACCCTACACAAGAGACAAAGATAGAAACGGAATTTGATGCCCTTCTTCTCTTCTGCCAGTTGATCCTTCCCCCTGCCCAGCGCTCCAACATCATACAGGTGCCTTACATCATGCAGATCATGAGGCACATTTGTCAACAGAAGACTAAAGCAGAAGGCACTGATGTTCAGGTGTACTTCACAGAGGAGAACAGCAAGCATCAAGTAATCGTCTGGGTTCTCTGCTCTGCCCAATCCAAGAAGCTGTGCTACAACAGGTCATAGCCTCCACAGGGAGGCTCCCTTGCTGGCACTCAAGTTAATTTGGGTGATAATTCAGGGAACTGGATTGTACCCCACTGTCGCCCCGATTTTTCAGCCTTCTGTTTGTGTCTCACAGTTCATAGTTCTTAAGTAGTTTCTCACACACGGGTGTTACAAATAGAAGTAATGTTTTCCTTAGTCAAGGTAGTTCACATTCTTTGTCTTAGCGATATAGACAGGCGATGGACAGTTGTCTTGACCAATGGGATGGGGAGAGGCGTCAACCTTCTCCCTCAATCCCTGGCCTTTGTAGAAATACTGTAAAAGTGGAGTCAGATTTGATAATAAACAGTTCATGTCTTCTCACCAGAGTGTGTGTGTGTGTGTGTGTGTGTGTGTGTGTGTCGAACAACAACACCCCACACCTAAGAACAAATTTAAAATATTTACAATGGTAAAATTATAAATCAGGCTCACAGTAAAAAGACTGAGCAACAAAGCTATTTCATTCTACACCTTTTGATACTGCCATAATTGGAAAGTTTCTTAGTTTGAAGGTACAAATCAGACCAAAAGAAATCACATTCTGCTGCCTCCTTCCTTTGGAAACTCATGAATACAGGAAACAGAAATTTTTGAAAGATATTTCCACATAAGATCAAAATCTAGGATTTTTTTTAATACTCAGGAGTAAACACAGGGAGAAAGAGAAAGGTTGGACAGAACTGCTTAACCTAACTATAGTTAATGTAAGGTACTGACCACTATATTCCGACCCAATTTTCAAGGGTTCCTGGAATTGTTATAACATTACACAATATATTTTGCATTAGCAATGAAAAAAATAAATAAAAGAAACCTGCAATCATTTATTATATTTAGGATCTTAAATCATGCATAAATATTTCAAGACTTGAAGGGTTATTCTTGTTCCACAATTTCCTCCCTCTATTTATTACAATTGATCAATTAAATTCAAGATTGTCTGTTTGGTCCACTTCACAGAGAAAGATACTTTTGTGATGCAGTGCAGTACTACGTAAGCATTTTAAATGTATCTGATTTTTTTAATCATAAAAAGTAAAGAAGTGTTTGTTGTACATATTGATGTCTAACTAAAAACTGTAAAAGTAACTCAGTCCTATAATGTTGTAGGAGTTTTACATACAATTTTGAGTATGTTCTTGGTACAAACTTCAAGTATTTCTGAGCACCTTTTAATCAGCTTCTTCCAATTGTGTCTAAGGTAAATTCAATTCTAAAGTATCGAAACATATCAACGTGTTAAATCCCAAACTACTGAATCAACTCCTATCAATACAAGACATAGCTCATTTGACTGTGATGACCCACATTTCCTAGTCGATTTTTAGATAAAAACAAGCAGATTACCAGCAAAAGTTTATGTCAAATTCCCACATGTACAGCATGCCGCATTAAATATATGCAAATCAACCTCCTTCTCCTTTAGTTGTTTTGAGCTGACAACTCATATGACCTGCAGCCATGGTTAACAATTACAATTATTTGACTTTCATATTTATACAATCAGTCATCAGATATGTTAATTGATTTTAACAGATAGTTTTGCATTCTAATGATCAACAGTAAGTGTACACTTAACCAACTTGTTAATTTATAAGAAAATAAAACTTATATCAGTTTTAACAACTAACCTTTCACTGTATTGATTTGCAGTATTCAATGGGAACTTCTCAATGATATGTGAACCTGGAAGTACTCCAAACTAAGGAATCTTAATTTTGGTAGCAAAATTTAATTTTCCAATTACAGACACACTTCTGTTGTGTCTAAAATTTTTTTAAACAATGCCTGGTCAATTTATGAGAATTGATGAAAGATAATTTATACTTAAATGGACTGGGCTAACAGGTAGTTTGCAGATATTTAATACGCACATTTTGCCACTTAAAAGTTAATTTCTCTTTTTCAAAGAACCTTAGTCATGCACTCCTGGATTTCAATAAGCCTCCAGATGTCATATATACGACAGAGTACAACACAACATTTAAGATCCATATTTTTCAAGTAATATGCTTAAGGCTGAAGGGTTCCTCTGTTGTCATCACTAAATATATTAACTGAACTGTTTGAGGTTTTTTTTTTACATGGCTGAAAATTTATTCCTTGCAATTAAATTTTTATTTTTGATGTCCTATTTCTGGAACCATAAAATAAGAAATTACAAATTGCACACATTTTCACAGGAACAACTGACTATATTCTAAGATTATACAATGTGCAATCATTACCTTCCACAATTAATGGTCGTTGTTCTTTAAGTCTATTCATATGAAAGAGTGGATATTGCATCTCACGCTCAAAAAGATCAGACCATGTCTTGTTCTACAGAAGGGCTCTTCCAATTTAGGCCTTAATTGCTGTTGTACTAATTGATCATGCACCAATTTTGGTAAAGCAAGAGCTGCTGGATCCCTTTCTCAGCATATTTTAATACCAATATAGATATTTTAGTTTCTGCAAAATGCAGAATCTTTCTATTTTCTACAAGTAACTGAATGAGGTGCAGAGACTATTCAGCTTTTTTTCAGGCGAGCTTTGTACACTTCAAGTTCTGCTACTATTCTCTTTTTGTCTGGTAGTTTCAATTAATTTCAAGTGAGATTTATCCACTGTGAGATTCTGAGACATTCTCCACAACAAAAAGAGATGCTAATGCACTCATGTAGATACACAATGCTTATTCAAGTTCTTGTAATGGACCAGGGACAGAAGAAGCTCAAAGTCACATTGCGCAACCATGAATAAGCACCTTAACCCCTAAAACACTCTTTAATGGATTTCTCTGATTTTTAAAAAGTCTTGATTTCACATGGAACATAACGAAAAAGTTAGTGAATATATGATGGGATTCTGTTGCTTACTTAATAGCTGTTTTCCTTAAACTAAGGTCTGGCAACATGACAAACACCAATAAGGCAAATAAATTCTCTTCCACCTTTCCCTTACTGGGAAACAACTTCTTGGCCTTCAACAGATCTTGATTTAATTCTGAACATAACAAGAAAGCCTGCAGGTCTGGAGAAAGAGGAAATACATCCTACTATAATCACTAACCCCATCTGAACACCCCCGATATAAGTGCAGGAAGACCCTGGTTTCTTTTCTACAATTCAGTGCTATGAGTTAACCACCTTGAAGACTGACTGTAAGGTTTATACTTTGGAGCTGAGGCAGACCATAAGATAAATGGAAAGGTGAACTAAAGATCCTATACTTATATGTGAAACTCCAATATAAACAGACAGAAGAAAACAGTGGGGAATATAAAACAAATACGCTAATTAAAGCTACATATATTTTACATGTAAATATCTAATAAACTTAGAAAATAGATGTAATTCCTAGTTTCTAAAAATGTTTTTTATCCCTACTTCTCTTTGAACTTGACTGTTAAAAATTACAAACCTGGTCATGTCAGCTATGAAGAAAAACAAGTAAAATTTAAAAACTGTATTACATACGGGCTGACTGAGCCAAAGAAGTCCTAATCTGACTCATAAATATGGCACATACATTTACATCACAGTAAATGGGATTACACCATGCTGCCAATCAGTCACTAGTGGGCTTCTGCAGGGCTCCATTTTAGGCCTGTGCTCTTCACTGTCTTCATAAATTACTTGGATGCAGGACTCAAAGGTATACTAAGTTTGCTGACAACACTAAATTGGGAGGAGCTGTAGGCTCCTTCAATGGCAGAGAGGCCTTGCAGAACCACCTTAGCAAATTAACAGACTTGACAGTCACCAGCTGTATGACAATTTACAAGGGAAAATGCTGGAACCTGCAACTGAGACAGGGCGGGCAACCCTGGCTGTATGGACAGACTGGGGAATGAGAGGCTACACAGCAGCACCATGAAAGGACTGGGGGACCTGGTCAGTGGTGAACTGACTATGCATCAGCAGTGTCCTGGCAGCCAGGAGGGTCAACCATGCTCTGGGGCACATCAGGCACAGCATTTGTGAAAATGCAAGCAGCATTTGTGAAAATACAATTGTGAAAATTTGATAACATTTTCAAGATAATGGATATTCGTGGGAATCCTATAGGTAATAAATTACATAGCAGTATACTTGTACATTGAATACCTACTAGGTAGGTAAGTTTAGTTACCTGTATCCAGAGGTGATCACATTTGATCACATATGATCAAAAATCATCAGGGATAAAGATCTTCCATTGCCCTTGATGTACAAAGTATAGTCTTAAGGATGTTATGTTAACTTCATACCAAAAACATCTAATTACTTTGCAACTCACTGTATAACTTCAACAAAGACAAAATATATTATCAGCTGGATCAGTTCTGTACAGCCATATGAACTCCAGCAAAGGTGCATGGCATTGAAGGAAAAATACAAAAAAATGGGAACAGAGGGAGAACAAAAGAAAATATTGATCATTTTGATGACAAATTTATCTAAGCCCACATACAGGTTATCTAAATACGATAAAAATCACATTCATCAAAACTCCAAGTCTCAATCTGTGAAACAGAAAACATTATACCACCTCCAAGATGTTTCATTTCAAGCAATACTTGCCCTCCCTAAATGTCACTTTATTTTATCATGGTGACTGAATTTCAATGGACTTGATAACATTAAGAAATAGATTAATAAGAATGACATTAGTTTTCTTGCATAAAACCCAGCCACTACTTGGATGCTGCCTGTCTATAACAAAGTGGCACATGAATACTGCATCAGTGGCCAAACGTCTCTTCTGACATGAAGACTCCTTTCTAAACTCCCAGTGTCACCAGGAGAACTATGTCTTGTGGCATGCAAATGGACAAAACATAGAAACTCCACTGCTAAGAAAAATGAAGGGCTGCACAGTTTCTCTTTCAACAAGAAACTATTTTACACAGAATCATCAAGTTACCGAATGCAAACCACAGCAGAAAACTGCAGTAAATTTCAATCCTGTTAGTGGATACATGAATTTAGAGAAGAGGATGCAAGTATCATCATTGTAGGGCAAAATTGCTGGGTTTTATTTTAAACATGCTTAAACTCAACGTTTTAACTTAAACATTTAAGAGTGATTTTAGTCTGAGAGTTTTACATCTCTTGCCACCTGAAACTGGTGATCCAAATGTCTATAATAGCACGTTTGAAATGCTGAGTTATATTAATCTCATACTAACTATAGCAGTTCAAATTCAACAAATTTCTCAGGGTTTTTGCATATTGCTGAATAAATGACTCTGGAATTAGCTTACTTTTCTTGAAGGCATTACATGAGATTATTTCTTAGTCTCCTCCTCTTTGATTTAGTACACATCTTCAGATAATTTATTAATGTTTTGGATATCTCATTCATCATCTATTATTACTAGTGTCATAAATTAAAGGAATGGAACAAAGCACTGGACTATATGCTTTTACTATATTCATCAATAAAACAACTACCTGTGTTAGCAAACGCTTTGTAAAGTAGTTGGTTTATCCACTAAGATAAGACCAGGAACAGTTTTTTAACTCAAATCCAAAAACAGGTTATAGTATAAGAGGCTATTAATGAGATAAAAATCAGGGCTTCACTTTAAAATACAGAAGGGTAGAAACAGCTGGTCTGCAAAACACAAGGGCAAATGTCAGACATTACTATGTCTTCTAAAATACTCAGATGAATTAGAAGGCTGATGAATGCCAGTTTCACCTGAAAAAATGCATTGTTAAAAATGCTATAATTTTGCCAGCATACTATAAAACAGTAAAGAGAAGGAAAGATTCAACCAACGGAAATTCAAATGTCAACATTTAAATCAGTGGTAATATTTCTCAAGAAGAAAAGTTGCCTGAATTAGTGGTAAGTAGGAAAAATGAAATCCTTTGCCTTTTCATTTTTGTTTTTTCTTTCATCTTCGTACTTTTCTTTTTTTTTTTTTTTTTGGACAATCTAAACACAAAGGACATCGGAAAATACAATTGTGAAAATTTCATAGTATTTTCACAATAATGGATGTTAGTGGGAATCCTATAGGTAATAAATGACATAGCAATATACTATTCTACATAAAGTACTTGAAAAGAGACATAATTAACATTATTATGAAAACATTAACAACTGACTTTAAAAGGTCATTATGCCTGCATTAAATGACATACTTGAATTAAATCTGAATATCCAAAAATCAAGTTTTGTTGTTTTATGTAGAGACTGTTGATATATTTTGTACACATTCACTGTTTACATTCCTTTAAGTGGAAGTAAATCTCTCATTAAGACAAATCAGTGTTTTGCATGATGTCACAATACTTCACCTCTTTTCTAACAGTTTGTTGAAAATACTCAAGCCAGAGTTAGGCCTTCATCAATGGAATGAGATACAGAATTTAAGTTCCTATAATACAAAAGAAAGAACTCCAAATGTTAGACTGGAAGGGGATAAAATGCTTCCAATAGCAACTGTGTATCTAATTTCTATAGAGGAAGAAATTCTTTCATCTTTAGGCATTACAGATTAGATGTTTGAGACTCCAATATGACCTGAAAACAACAAAACAGAAGTTTCCAACTAAATTTAAAATTTCTTATTGTGCCATCTCTAATTCAGGGCCCTCATTATTTTCCTTATAGAACCTTCACTATCTGTAGCGACTGATGATGAATAAAACATACTCGTACCGATGTCTTTTAAAGCTAACTCAACTCAACACAGTTCCACTCTCCTATAGTTATAGCTAACAGTGGAACAGAAAATTAACTGTATGAGCTGGACCTTTTGGTAGCCTCCAGTTTAATCAGTTTGGCAATGATCGTACCTCTTATTCAATCCATAAGGCAGTTTGCAATCAAAAAGAACCTCAACATAAGATGACAAAAATAAGTAGTACCCTCTTTGTACTAACGTGCACTTGTTTTGAGGAGTTACATAAAGGGGAGAAGCCAATCCGTCCTCTGATTGAGAGCAGCCACTCGCACTCTCTTATCTCTGCCTCACTTCAGATAAAAATGCACACTGTCAGGGAAATGCTAAAAGTTAATCTTCTCTCCCACAATTATGATATTCACCCATTAGTAGGTACCCTGAATTCTATTTTCAGTCTTGGTGAATTTCTAACTTTTACAATGGGAAACTTAATTAGACAAGAGACTATAAGCAAGTCATACCCCAAATGTCCAGCAGCAATCTAGAAGTAATAGGTACAAGATAATTCTCTGGTGAAAAAGGACTTCATTGAACCTGGTCTCCCACGACCAACGGAATTGCTCTAGCAACCGAGGGAGTAGTCAAAAAAATGGAAGCGTTAGCAATGGCAACATTCACTCATGCAAGAGTTTCCTTGACTTAGTGTTTTCAAAATATCTGAGATTTTTGCCCTTCCTGTCTTTTTGTTCACTGAGTGAACGTCTGCATGGAATTCTTAACAGAACCTCAAATCAAGGAACATACATGGTTAATTTACTTCAGACCAACTTCAATATATTTACCTTGGGATGCCTGGAAGAAGGTTTTTCTTTTCCTCATCCCAAAGAGATTATTACTTCCCTGTCTAAAACTTTACAACAAAATCCCCATGAAGGGCAACTACATTATTTTCCAGATAAATAAGCAGGTAACCTGTCCTATATTCTGAATAGACAATTCCACTTGTTGGGGAGAGATTTTAACATTAATTAATGACAGTATAAAAGTACTGAAAAATCACAGAAAGAATGCTTTAGCTCATCCCAGATGGAATGTGGAAGACAAGAGTCAAAATAAATAATTATGCCAACATAACTTTCCATTAACTCTTGCTACCTAATTCTCATAACCTTCAGGTCTGCCAAAAATATCATCAATGAGGAATAAGTTGCATGCTGAACAGACAGCAACCAACCACCGAGAAGTAAACAAAAATAACATTCTTTGGCTAGAACACTGAATAAAATTGATAGAATTTTGAATTAAATAATTTTCTCTTTTTTTATTGTAGGTTCTGCAAGACACAAAGTTGTCTTCTTTTTAACATCAGATATTCAGAAGGCTTCAGATATTTATATACCTGCTAGATACGATCAGTTCTTGTAAATGTTGACTCTTAACTTGATTTTAAGGGACATCACTGTTACAATCCGTAATTCGAGAAATTACATGAAATTTAAATCTTTGCTTCTCAGCAACAGCATATCCTCTAAATTGTATGAATACAACTGAGTTGTAGATACATTTTTAAGCCCCATATATTAGAACATATTAGAACATTCATTCATGTAGCTGATCAGAAGCATGTGTAGTTCTGCAATTATCTAACACATTTATCACTGGGACGAAAGGCCAAGCAGGACACTTGAAACCTTGTTACCACAAAGCAGTGGTTAAATGCAAGAGGAAAACTGGGAAGATGGTATTCTGAAGCAAGCAGACAGGTAGCAGTGGACGGCCAAAGCCGACAATACCACGACCAAAGACAAACCCCTCCACAGGGGTCTGTGAAACTAATTTCCTCAACTCAATTATTACCACCTAGTAAAGAAGTTTACTACAGCTACGTGATTTAACAACTGTTAAACCAGCGCTGCTAAATTCAGAATCCACTAAAAACATACTACAAATTGTCTCAAAGAAATAGGGCTTGTTTACTCCTCATTACAGTGTCAGCGAGTCAAAGAGTTGATTTTAAACAACAAAAGCCTGACAGACGAAAATGCCACCAGCTCTGTCAGACTCCTGTAAGAGGAAGTCAAGGCTCAAATGATTGTGTTGATCTTTGACTGAAACTCTAAAACAAGTCAGTTTCTTCAAAGCCAAACATAACACTGAAGCCAACAATAAAGAATGTTTTAGTTTTTTCCACACAATGAATTTTCTGATGTCATGAGTTCTGGAAGTTTTTAATCACACTAAAAAAACATTAGCAAGGCAAATGTATATGACCCAGGCCCATAAGCAACCACAGGACTGCTTTTCCTGACTAATCTTATTTTTTCTTCTCTCATCTTAATTCCAGTATCACTACTCCATAATAACAGATACTCTCAAATTTTTAACCAGCTTTTAACCCGTGTTTTCTTTCACTAACTAAATCAGAACAATAATAAGTATTTGTTCACAGACTAAACTCCAGAATATCTGAATTTTATTAGTCACATGGAAATTGGAGTGCTACCCACAAGACTTCAAGATAAAACACTTCACTGACACAGATCAGAATCAAAAATCCATCCCATTTAAATACTAATAGCCTTTACACACATGATTTTATGCTTTTAATTTAAATAAAGGTAATTGAAAATACTGTGTTTACTGTTCAGAAATGATTCTGAGATATCCTTCCTGAACTCCTGATGCTCAGTATGACCACCTGTATCTTACATAAGTCTTCTCATTCCTTTTTTAAAAAGTCTACATTCACTAAATCCCTCTCAATGTATGTACGTGTGCAATTTTACACGGTATTTATTAAGATTTCTGCTGCTAAAAATAAGATTCATTAAAAATCATTAAAAATCATATTAATCAATGTTTACTTTCTAATTTTAGACATAAATTTATTTGAAGTAAAATTTTAACCCATACAAAGGAAACTAATTTTTACATACTGCAGATGTCATAACCCCCACAGAAGAGTAACAGCAGAAATTAAGTTAATGACTGGAATCAGAGCCAGAAACACTGGACAGACAATAGTTTAATTTAACCAATTGCTGCACAACCTTTTCTTCCCACCTCTCACCTCCAGTAAATTTATCTTGATTAAAACTATATTGGTCAGTTCAAGTTTGTTTAGCTGCAGGTCTTTCCGTCACTGACATCAACACTGAAGTCACTCAGGAATTAAAAGTACAAACCAATTTTGTCTTCCTGGAATAAATCTTAAGCATCCAGAAGCTAAGGACCCCAATATTTGACTTCAGGAACTAAGTGCTTAATAGGCATCTGGAAAGTAATGAATTACTCCACTTAGCTGTACCAGCACTTTATTATCCATTTTACATAAATATTCACCATGATAACAAGTGTATTGCTTGGCATGGAGCAAAACCATGCAGGCAACCAACAGATACTTCCTCTGACCCCCGTCAGATCAATTAATTTTGGTAACAGAGACAAATGCCTTTGGAAGAGCAGAGCAAGACAACAGAATTCCTCTTAAATGACAGAAACAGAAAAGAATATATATTGTGAAAAAGTGAAAAAGATTTTAAAAATAATTCACTGAAGTAATTCTCCATACCACCAGTAACGCTGTTCTCAGTTACGTACAGCATGCTATACAACACTTTATATTAAAATAATTTCATGACATCATATGCTTGCCAGAAAAAGATGGCATAGGCTACCTATCCAGAATGCTTGCCATTACAAACATTTCATTTTAACTGAATAGAATTGTTTAGGTTGGAAAAGACCTTTTAGAGCATCAAATCCAACCATTAACACTAGCAAGCCCACCATGTTCCAAGTACCACATCCACACATCTTTTAAATACCTCCAGGGATGGTGACCCAACCATTTTCCTGGGGAGCCTATTTCAATTCTTGACAAATCTTTTGGTGAAGAAATTTTTCCTAATACCTAAACTTTCCCCAGCACAACTTGAAGGTGACCCCTCTTATCTCGCCACTTGTTACCTGGAGAAGAGACTAACCCCCACCTGCACATGACCTCCATTCAGGTAGTCGTAGAGGGCAATAATGCCTCCCCTGAGCCTCCTTTTCTAGAGGCTAAACAGCCCCACCTCCCTCAGCCGCTCCTCATGCACTGCACACCCTTCACCCGCTTCACTGTCTTCTCTGGACTTACTCCAAAACTCAAATTGTTTCTTGTACACAGGATTCAAGGTGTGGCCTCAGCAGTGCAGAGCGCAGGGGGACAATCAGTGCCCTCATCCTCCTGGCCACACTACTGCTGATACAGGCCAGGATGCCAATGGCCTTTTTGGCCACCTGGGCTCACTCCTGGCTCCTGTTCAGCCGCTGTCCACCAGCATTCCCAGGTCCTTTTCCTCCAGGAAGCTTTACAGCCACTCTGCCCCTGCCTGTAGTGCTGCCTGGGGTTGATGTGACTCAAGGGCAGAACTCAGTACTTGGCATTATTGAACCTCAGAACACTGGCCTGGGCCCATCAATCCAGCCTGTCCAGATCCTCCTGCAAAGGCTTCCTACCCCTCCATCAGATCAACACTCCTGCCCATCATGGTGTCAGCTGCAAACTTACTGAGGGTGCACTCCATCCCCTCATCCATACCCTTGTTAAAGGTATTTAACAGGGCTTGCCCCACTATTGAGCTCTGGGGACACACACTGTGATCTGTCACCAGCTGAATGTAGTAGCTCTGTTTACCACCACTCTCTGGGCCTGGCCAGCCAGCCCATTTCTACCCAGTGAAGCATCTGCCTATCCAAGCTATGAGAAGCCTGTTTCTCTGGGAAAATGCTGTGGGAACCAATGGTAAAGGCCTAAAGGCTACGTAGACAACATCCACAGCCCTTCCCCTCATCCAGTAAGAAGGTCACCTTGTCATAAAGAGAGATCAGGTTGGTCAAATAGGATCTACCTTTTCATGCTGGCTGATCATGAGGTTGTCCTGTACATGACATGTGAAAGCATTCATCTTGAATGCCTTAAATTTACACTTTTTAACCCTAAATTTGCACACACAATGCAAACAATACTTACTATAAAAAGAAAATAGCTTACCTAATGAGATCAGTTAAAATCCAAAATCTAAACACAAAGCCAAGGCAACCATAAACAGCAGCAGTAACGCCCTTGTAATTTTTTATATCGTATTTACCAATCTTCTGCACTTTAACTAATGTAAAATACAGCAACTTAGAAAATTTAATGCAAAGTTAACATTTTTTATTATAAGGGATTATCTTCAGGGTCAAAAGAGTTACACTCTGAACACAAACTTCACATGATCTTAAAAAGAAAAATCTGCTGCATCTCTATCTACTAGTCACATGACAATACAATGTAAAGCTTACATCATTTAAGGATTATCAAGATAGCTGTGTGTTTAATTATTAGTCAGTAACCATTCAAAGCCCTAGTTACTCATTCATCCTCCTCCATTCCACATGCTGAACTAGAGACTCCTTGAATAAAAATTCCCACTTCACTGACTGATCAAGATGTAGAATTAAAACTAAAATATGAAGTTCTTAATAAATGCAGGTCTAATTTACTTTTACTTCTGCGAACCAAAACTTTGTTGTGCTCTCACAGTTCAAATCTAAGAATAGACCATTTCATTAGCTGTAATACAGAACCAGCTGCCATAACATTGTCCTTATCCACAAATCAGTCACTGAGGTTAGCAAAGCCTAACAGGTGGACTTTAGTTTAGAATCACAGAACCATAGAATATCCTGAGTTGGAAGGGACCGACATGGATCACTGAGTCCAACTCCTGGCCCTGCACAGAACACACCAAGAATCACACCATGTGCTGTCCAAACACTTCTTGAATGCTGTCAGGCTTGGTCTATGACCACTTCCCTGGGGAGCCTGTTCCATGCTCAACTGCCCTCTGGGTGAAGAACCTTTTCCTGATAATAAATGCTGTCCAACTACAGGACTGCAGGAAATTCCTGATGACCTATAGCAGCAGTACCAGCATAGGTAAAGAAAGCCCATGCAGTGAACAGAGCAGTCATTCCTGGCTTTTTTTCCCCATGTATGTACATTTGATGCTGTTTAGGAATGGCAGCAGTTTTCTGGCCTGAATGCTCCAGACATCTTCTTAAGATCAAGATTCATTGAAAGCAAAGAGATAATGTGCTTATAATAGTATGCATATAGATAAGGTTTACATATCTGATATAGAATTCTAAAACGCTTATATGTATGCACAGAACCTCTTATACTGACTAAATATTGAAAATCTCCCAGCACCTACTATGGCTTTATGAAAGAGATGTACATGAAAAAATAAACAACTTTTTTTTTTAAGTTCTCTAGAGAATTAAGAGAACAGGCGGTACTTGAAACACATTTTATGAACTGTCATAAGCAAGACAGATTGACTGACATAAGATCCACCACAGCTGAGTGGTCAAATATGCATAAGTACATGAATAACTATTTCAATTAATGAATGAAAAACATTTTTCTTAGTCAGTAACACATTACCAATTGGCCTCATACCAGCCTTAGTGAACATTAAAAAGTGTGATAATCAGGTGTATAATGAGAAAATCAAAGCAAAAAGAGAATTCAGTTTTGGGCAGAACCCGATCAGAGGACATCCAACTGAACCAAGTTCAGTGAAGGTGATTGTTTCAAGCCATATTGAGTCCAAGACTTCTATTGTGCATAGTCAACAGACTGGGACTAAATTCAGATGTATCTTTTACAACCTAGTACAATACTGGGGTTTATTTGCTTATACTTGGTGACACGCATTTCCTTTTAGATTTCCTGCCAAATGTCATTTGGTGGGATCACAGGGTGTACAATGGGGTAGACATTGAGACGCAGTGGTTACCAACAACTTGTCCTATTTCTGCAGAAAGGCATTTCAAGTTAAGGTTCAAACAGGCAAAGGGAAACAAAAATTCAGCTTTAATCTCACCTTATCATTGTCATTCCTTCTAGACCTAGAGCAATTCCACCATCAAGATGCAGCGGAATCACTAATAAGGGGCAGGTAACTAACTCAATGTCAGACTTTTTCAATTTGAGAAGTCACAAAGCAATTCTCCTCAGAGACCAAGTCAGCTTAGGACACAGGGAGTTTGCAGGTTTATTTGTTTAGTTTATTTTTCTTTTATCACAGTATTATATAAAATAACTAGTCTTTCAAGGACTGTTGTAATTTATACATGGCCATGGATGTAGTAATGCCTAGCACAGTTTGAGGCAGTCAGATGATCTGTGACCAGCTGTCATAGACAACAGAGGTTACAGCAGGGTGTTGAACTTCAAGCTCTTGCTGAAAGACAGTCCACTTCAATAACACTGAAGAAGATGGATGGCACAGCTAGAGCTCTGAAAGGAAGATACAAAAGCAAATGTCCAGCATGCAAGAGAAACCTTCTCTCACTTATGCAAGATGACAGATTATCATTTAGATTTTTTTCATTTGTTTACCTGTACAGGCAATTAGAACTTGCATTTCATCTTCATTTCACTGTCATCTTCTACCTGTGACTTCAAGTCACAGTATCACAACAGTGTCAGAGACTTTGAGAGGAATTGACAGTTTCTGAGGCCTCAGCCTCAGAAAAAGGCGAATGTCAGATGAAAGTAAAAGTACTTTGAAACATTCTGTTAAGTTAGTGAAATTACAAAAATGTATCTCAGGTTACAGAAAAGAGGTCAGTATATCAAGAGGGACTACATGGAAAGTCACAGTATCCAGTGGATGCTATAAACAGACATTGCAATGAATCATGACAAACCCATTACTAGCTACTAAAACAAAATTCTGGAATTGACACTGGTTTCAGTTCCTTCAAAACCAAGCAAAATGAACAAGAATAAAATTGGCATGGCTATAACATTTCACCAAGCAAAATTCTTAACTGTAGACAGAAATTAGTCTCAAGTGAAATGTCAGTTAAATTATTGCTGTCAGTTTGGGATACATTGCAATGATGAAATCATTGCAGAATATAACTCAGGACTTTGAAAGATAAATTCTTTCACATTGGAAAAATGAAACTGCTACCCAACCTTCACTTACTCTGAAGTTAACCTGAATGATAATTTTGAGAGTTGTCTGGTCAGGGCAAGTAAGAAACATTAGCTGAAACACCATATTAGCAATTTGGAGACTTGTTGGCAACTTGAGTATTTCTTTTTTTAGATGAAATAGTGTAGATGGTATACTGAGCACATCAGAAAAAGTGTCAGCTTAATGTAATGTACTGCTACAAATATATTTCTTTCTAAAGTAAATTGAATGTTTGAGAAAAATGAGAAAACCTTGACCACTTTTTTCTCTCAGTATCACATACATCTCTGTCACCATTTTTACCACTCAGGTTCAAAACAAGATCTACACCAGCTCCTCTTCATCTTCCAATATATTCAGATCTCATCTGAAACTTTGTCGTCGTTGTTTTGTGTAAGAACTATACACAGAAGACTCAACCTACGCATACATCAAAAATTCTCATTTACCCCACTTACTCATGAGATTCAACTTGCTTCCCAGTCAATCCTTGCAGCGCACAGTTTCTAAAATGCTAATCTCACTGGTTGCCAAAGTTTTTAATAACTGTAAGGACAATCCTCTTGAATGATCAAGCTTCTCATCAGCAATTTTACAGAATTCTTCTTGTTTGTATCTTTATCATTGCATACCATTATATAATAATGCAAAACAACATGAGTAAAAACCCCTGTAGAAGCCTGTCTTCCACTACTACTACAAATACAGTGACCCAACACAATCTACTTCAATACCTAATGCTGTATCTTTACTTGTAGTGTATTTGTTCTTCCTTGCCCGCATTTCTTTTCTAGTGAGCAGTTATGCAGTGCTTAGCTTAGCCTACTGTGGTTAAACCACAACACCACCCTACAATTATTTCTGCTGCAGCTTGAAAACACAGAAGCATGTGCTTGACGTGCACAAAAATCAGGCAAACAAAATGTTGAGACATACTTTGTAAAAAAAAAAAAATCAGAAAAGAGTAATGATCAGTTCAAGACACGCTTTCTGAGTCATTGGGTTTGATTTTATTCCATGTTTTCAGAAGGTGGGATCTTAAAAGAATGCTAGCTTCTTTCATGTTTAGGAATGTCCACAGCTGCAAGCATTAGGGCAAAGTAAAACTGCAAAAGGAAAGAGGAATCTAAGACAAATGCTCTTTGCTAAAAAAACAAACAAACAAAACCCAAAAATTAAAAAAAAAAAAAGGAAAACTATTAGAGTATTCAATGCCTGTTAATAAGATTTATACTGAAGGTTTTCCTCTTAAACCCACTGGTTTAAGTCCTTGTCATCCACTTTCTATCCATGCATTGTTCTTTCTCGAGCTCATATGTCTTGGCCTCAGCTGATCCATTACTTCTGGAATAGGACAGTACGAGTCTGAAGCTTTTGAGCATAACAGAAAACAAAACATTACCCCAATTATTGCTGAAAGCTAATTCAAAACCTAAGAAAAGTCTGGCTATCTGTATTAGGAGGTATCTAACATGCTTAGGGACTATAATGATAATTAACAGCAGCTCTACAAGACTCAGCACTCCAGTCAACATACAAAAATTATAGCCTGAGTCTAACAACACACTTTTATCCCAATCTGGGTAAGCTGTTACAAGTAGTAAAATGATGTTCACTCAGCCCACATTTGCCCTCTTTTCAGATAAAATTACTCACAGTGGAAATTATAACCATAACTGATCATACACTATTGCTGTAAATTAATGTAAAAATCTAGTCTCCCCCAACAGCAGTGAAAGAGAAACAGCTCTAACACTCTAATTCCTGGCATATGTCAGTTTTGAATACTTGAATATTCACTTATAGGGAGAACTATGCATTTTTCATGTAATATACAAGAATTTTGACAGTTTATCAAAAAATCACCTAAGACCAGTACAAAAATGTTTAATGTAACAAAAAACAAGTTAGGACTTTCTCCAGTCCCTGAGGCTTCAGAGTATGTAGGAGTGCAATAAAGTAACATAGCATCTCAATAGGTTTTGCAACAGCTGACAGTGCCACTTGGTCATTGTGTATGTGTACCTCAATCCATCCCAGGTGTGTAAAATGCCATGGTGGACCTCTGTGTTCAGTGACAGAAGCTGCTACTGTCCGTTGCTCCTCCCCACTCGGTTTTGTAAGGACTGAACCTTGTGAGAAACTGATTCTGAATTTGTGGGTAAAGACAGCATGACAGCCCCAAATAGATGTCTCACATCATCATCTTCATCATCTACAGCTATTAACATTAACTTGTGTCTGTCCAATATGTGCTTCATTTCTTCTCAGATACTTGATTCCCCACACTTCATCCCAAAGAATGTACTTAAGGCTCAAGATAAAAGTTATAAGAGACAAAAGACTGGGCAGCTTTTCCACCTCTGCAAACTGAAGTTTGACATTCTATCTTGAAGGTGTGTCAAATCAGCCATCAACTTCAGCGGTTAAAGGTGGGAACCAAAAGCAGTCAGCAAGCTGCTTGGGTCCATACATATTTCTTAAAAATGTGTAGTATGAAAGGGGCCATAAGCAATCAGCTGAAAATGCAGCAGGCACATCCTGCCTTATACATATCTCGTTCCATCTACCCCTTAAAATCTCTTTCCAATTCCCCGACTTGCAGTGGAGCCCCAACTATCATCTTGCACCTAAATCAAGCAATCTGCAAATCAAGACTCATGGGAAGTATAATGAATAAGAGTTGGTACTAGCACAAATCCAAAAATCAAAATAGCCTTCTACTAGGCAAAACTGACCCTGACTACAGAAGGTAACCTCATGAGAAAGGGATCAAGGGTATTTATACTGCTTTACGCTTTTTTTCCACAAATCTATATAGGAAAGCATTTTTAGTTTTAAAAGAGAACTCCCTGAAACAAACTTAAAGTAATACACCAAGTACCAACTAATAAAATTTGAATAAAATTTCAAAGGGCATTTCATGATAATGTGTATCTCCAGAAAATTGTGAAGTAAATTCACAACAAAAAAGGTGAAATTCACCCTCATTTATAAAATGTCCTTCTTTAATTCTCACTGACTGCTACCTTTGAAAAGCACGCTTGAAAAAAAATTCAACAAGTCCTAACTGTAATGCACACACTTCAACAATCTAAAATGACGGGGTTTTTTATTCCTTTGGTTTTATTTCTCAAGGCACCAACTTCTGACTGAATGCTTTAAATGTGTTTTATGCACAATGCACATACGCAACTCATATTTGGAAGAAACCTTTCCACTGACTGTGACATGAATTTCCTCTTATTACAGGAAGTTAGCAATTTCCTGCCTGGTGCACTTTCCTCTGCTTGCACTCATTCACTGTTTTTTCACCCAGCCACAAAAATGAAACCTACACGTATCCAGATTTTTGCATACTTGAAATAAAAGAGTATCTTCAAAATTATCTGCTATGTATTTCCATGAAGCAGTAAAACTGGCAGAAACAACCAGTGTAAGTTTTACATACAAATGTCAAACTACAGTGAAAATCTACAGCTCAAAGGAGCTCGAATCTTTGACCCATTAGTCTAAACTGCTGAACACACTGTACATAAAGGTTATGGGGTATAATGAACTTTAATAGGTATTGGCACAAGCAGCACCAGGTTAAGTCTGAAAAAAACAGACCAAACTATATAGATATGTATAAGAATTGCCCAGTTACACATTAGAATTTATTAACTTCTCCCCAAAATGTGTATACATGTTAGCATCATAGGACCAAGTATGTGAATCCAAAATAAGTCAGGCCCAAAGGAGGAGAAACACTGTGATACTGTCTCATGAAAAACTGAAAAACAAGCAAGGCTCCCAAATATTTTAAGTATGTGGTGCCAACAAAAGTAACAGGCAGTATTCTGCAGGTGTGCAAGTCACTGTTCTGAAAGCATAGGTAAGTTTCATAGGAGGCAGAACATACAAAACAAACATGAGTATCAGCAGAGAGCCACTTGATCCACTAAAGAAATTAAAAATGCCATTATCATTCCCAGCACAATCATCAAGTGGCTTATCAGATATATATTAAGAGAAATACATTAAATGTTTACTTCCATTTGTCTCATAAGCAGATCTGTTCTCCTTGTATCACAGAATCCTGGAATTGGTTTGGGTTGGAAGGGATCTTACAGATCAGATAGTTCCAATCCCTTCTGCCCTGAGCATAGACACTTTTCACTAGACCAGGCTGCTCAGGGCCCCATCCAGCCTGATGTGGAATACATCCATGAAGGGAACATCCACAACTTCTCTAGGAAACCTGCTCCACACCACCCTCATAGTAGAGAATTTCTTCCTAATACCTAATCTAAAGCTACCCTATTGCAGTCTGAAGCCATCACCCCTTGTCCCATTCAATGCATGCCTTTGTAAATAAAATCCCTCTCCAGCTTTCTTGTAGGCTCCCCTTTGGGTCCTGCAAAGCTGCTCTAAGACCTCTCTGGTGTGTTCTCCTCTCCAGGCAGAACAGCCCCAACTCTCTGAGCCTGTCTTCATAGGAGAGGTGCTCCAGCTCTCTGTGTCATCTTTGTGGTCCTCCTCTGAACTTGCTGAGGTCAGAGTTATATCTTGCTCAGAGCAGATATAGCGGGTTATCTATTACATCTACTCTTTCACTCTACTTGTCAAACTTTTTTTATATTGCTTACCATTTAACATATTTAAATTACTTTTCATTTCTCCCATTTAATCAATGCATTTAAAATTTAAGATTTATTCAATATTTTACAGTGCACTCCTGTATTAGCAGTGATGAGCGAGTATAAAGGCTGGGTTTATTGAATCTTTTCCTTTGGGTTGTTGTTTGACCTTGAGTAAGTCACTTTCCTCTCACTGAAAATTATTAATGCTATTTTCATTTATAGATTAAAGGCTCTACAAAACTACTAAGCATTAATCATGAATAATCCCGCTAAAGTTTAGTTAATAAAAAGATACAAGAAATCAAAGTATCAATTTGACACTGGATCCTCTTATTCAGTTTTATACTGCAAGCAAGAATGCTGATATAAGCATGATCATGAAATAAACATGAAACATACCACCTGAGGCTTGAAAGGCTCTAGTTTTAAAAGAGGTCCAACTTACATGGTCAGAGGGAACACTGCCAAAACTTTTAAAGCAGAGATGATAAAAAAACTAGTAACTTTAAGAAAATAATAATAATTTTAAAGAGAATCTGTTGGGGAAGATCTGAAAATACAACTACAGTTTTCAACACTGCAGCTTGTCAGACTTCAATCACTAAAACATAGGCAGATCTTTCACCAGACATAAATGTTGCATTACTCTGAACAATGACAGGTAGGAAAAAAAGAGAGTTGAGGAAAGAGTGTGCTTATCCACGTAATACTGGATGCAGGAGACACTGGTCACGTCCACCACTGCTAACGGAAAATATCAGAACCTAGAATACAACCATCTTCATCAAAACCATGTGAAATAAATGAAGCTAAAAAATATAACTAAATGGCCAGCATGCTGGCAAATCAAACTGCTTGTTGACACATCTAATGCATAGCAGATAAGAAATGATTATCACTGTTGCTCAAGTAATGACTGAGCATTAAGCTACTCTTTAAGAATTGAGGAAAGAGTGCTGAGCATGACACTGGGAAGGTAAACTATAAACACAGCACTGTAAAATTTGTAAAATATCTACATGTTACCATGGATAATGAAAACATACACCTATATAAAATTAACTATTGACAAGAAAATTATTATGGCTTACAAAACTCAGGGTCAGCATCATAAACCCTTATAAAGTGGCAAGAATTTGCAGAGCTCCATGGTATGGCATTTAATCCCCAATTGGGAAGTTTTTCGTAACTTCATTTAAAACATCTGATGTTAGTCACGAGGTCACAAAACAATGGCCTGGATGACAATTCATCTGATAGCAGGTAGAATTCTTACACTAACACAGTGAAGTCTAAATGCCAAAAATTTATTTTTACAGTTACAGAAATATTCTTTACAACTTTCAAAAATTTCCATCCCTTCCATAAATTCAAGTCTATTCTCCATGTGCATCACACAACTACACTTCTTCCCAACAAGAAAAAGAAAAGGCCAAAGGCCCACTTGGGTAAAACCCAGAGACTACATGAAAATAACATTAATTATGAAGCAGGCGCAATCCAGGTTTCAAGAAATATCATTCAGAAATTCATTACCTGATGAATTATCACCAAATGAAACTAAATTCATTACCTGATGAATTAGAACCAAAGATCCTGACTGTATGTGGGTCTAAAGGTTAAATAAAAAAGCTCACTCGGAAGGTGGAGATAGTAGAGGTCTGTTACAGACCATCAGCTCCAACTAGAGAACAGTAGGATTTCTTTTTGGTAAGCCCTATTTTTAATGTGCTGAAAGAAAAAGGTCAAACTGAAGTCTTTAATACTGAAACCTAGTACCTCAGGATCTTAAGCTGCCAACAGTAAAAAAATCAGTTTAAAAAAAATTATTAGCAACAGTTTTCTAACAGCACTCACCACAACCAGGGACATTATCATATATTTCATTATAATAGCTACAATGAGTAAATCAGTGGAGTAGGCACTGGGCATAGCCTAAGAATTATTTATCATGATCAAATTACATAGACAGAGATTATTAAGTTTTATATAAACATAGAACATACAATGATGGTCATATTCCCGAGTTTTCAAACTTTCAGAAGCTAAAAAGTGTTATGAACAAAATTAATTGGGAAGAAAAATCTTAGACAGAAAAACATGAAAACAGAAACTTCCCTAATGGCTTTTATCTTTGGTCAGGTAATTCTACAGCAAGCAAAAGGATGAATTTTGTACAGTTCTGGCTACAGCTCAGCCTAGTTTCTCAAAACCTGATTTTTTTAAAAAAAAAAAGTAAGTTAAAAAAAAAAAGCAGAATCAACAATTTAGAACAGGGGCGGCTGGATCACCATGAATATAAACTACTGTTGCAGTGTGTAGAAAGTGAAAGACACAAAATATTCACCCATGACACCACTAAGGGTGTTGGTAACAAATAGAGGCCCCTAACCAGACAGAAGTGACAGAAGTGTTAAAAATTGTAAGGACAGATCAAAAATAGTCAATAAATACTTTCATTCTATAGTTGGAAAGATTCAAAATGGTATAATTGTATCACATTATATTGATTTTCCTTCCAACTCATTTGTTAAGCAGATGTTCCAGATCAGATGTTAAAAAACATTGTGAGAAAAACATTTTAAATCAGCATACTTGTTAAACTTATCTCAGAGTCCTAGAGTAGTCAGCCCAGCAAATCTTTGATCCACTGTTGCTCTTTTAAAATTATATATTTTAAAATCTGTATGTGTCTTTAAATGCTAGGGTCTGCCACCATGCAAAGGAGTGAAAACACAGTGTCAAAGGGACAAATCAAGTTTAAGGCAGTCTGATATGACAGAGAATTCAGATGAGACAACAAGAAGTAAGGAAAGACAGATGCATTCAAATGTATTCAAACAATAATTGCATGCCTTATTTTTAAATAGTAGCAAAGATGAATCACTGAAACAAGTCATCCAGAAAAGTAAATGGTAGATTCTCAGTATCTTGATACACTTTAAAAAAAATTTTTAAAAAATAAAAAAGCTTAGCCTACCAGAAGTTCAGAAATCAAACCCATTGAGA
Organism: Donacobius atricapilla; assembly: GCA_013397315.1. Lineage (NCBI taxonomy): Eukaryota > Metazoa > Chordata > Aves > Passeriformes > Mimidae > Donacobius > Donacobius atricapilla. Next base: position 476,334 of record WBMY01011659.1, read on the forward strand.
CAAAAACTGATGCTGCAATACATTTAAGGAGAAATGCTCATCTATTAAGACAGACGCAGTAGTTAACGCAAGTCAACTTCAGAAAGCACATGAACTTTTCACATACACAACTAGATTACTTAGTAGCATGGTAGTAATGGTCTTTAATAAACCTAAAATAACGATTTGCCAGCCGATTAACAGAACAAAAAGCCGTTCAAATTAAACAGTACAGACGGATAATGCTGGGGGTTTTTAAATAGAACACCATGGTACTGTCTCATTTCTGTTGCATTCAATTCAGTATCAGTAACACCTGATTCTTACTAGTATTTTCGAACTATTTTCAAAGACACTTCAGGTCATGTTACGAGTCAATGCTTTTGGGAAATCTACATCTACCCATTAACAGAGGCAGAATATCCATTTGTATTTTGCTCGGTAACTCATCAACTTTTATCCGAGAAAAATGCTAAATGTTCAGTATTCACCTTCGAGGTCCAGATGCAGTTTGACTAACTGCTCCAGCTTGGCTCTTGCTGGAGTACAAATATGGTCAACTGTTTCTCCTCAAGGACTGTCACACATGGATTCATGTAAAATTCAGAAAAACCTTGTGGGGTTTTTTTTGTTCTATTCAATGTCATTAAAAAGAACAGGAATTACAAGATTATAATGGGGGACCCCAAACTACATCATTTGCAAGTCTTTTTTGTGAAAGTAGTTGATCACAGAAGTTGCAACATCAGAAAAATAATGTCAATTGGGTAAGTGACAAAAACATTCTTAAATAAAACACAGACCACAGTAACAACCTCCCTAAAAACTGGAAATGGTACCAGTTATGCTTTTTGGAGGTCAAAACCAGAGTTCAAGCCTCGTTAACACAGCAATCAAACATAGTCAAGCCACTCCTTCTGTCATGTTTAACAGCCCTCCTCCAAAAACGCAGATCACCCAAAGATGTGTGTTTTCATAGACTACAGACCGAACTGCTTTGGGCCCTTTCCTGGGCCAGAAGAAAAAGCACACAAAACCTACAGCTTATTTGCTTCAGAGCACTGTAGAACCTAAGTCAAACAGTTTAGATAACATACCACATTTGCACTCAGCAGACACCACTGGCTCCTGATCCAAAATGCTCTTACATGTGCTAATCAACAAAGCCTCCAATGGACTAGGAACTGATTATCTCAGAAACTGTCTATCCTCCACAATTCTCAGCAACAGCTGTTGTCAATTACAGCAGCATACCTAACAGTTTAAGACAAAACTCCTAAGGATGAAGCGCAAAGTAAACTTTCTAAGACTTCATCAACAGAATTCCTTTCAGGGCAAAGTGTAAACCAGGTCTTTGCACAGCCCTTCCCCAGTGAAAAATGAAGTCATAACAGCAACAACGACCTGGAGACAGCAAAGACCATCTCTACATTAGCATAAATCATAGGCAAGCAGAGAATGTATAACACACTTCCACCAAATCACATTTTTCTTGCACATCAGTACAAGGTAACAAAGTCTAAAAGATTCAAGTGCAAACAAAAGAGAAAAGCACAATATTCAAGTAAAGTCAACATGGTAACGTAAAGAAGGAAAAATGTGAGAGGAATGTTTTCACTTACATTTCTCAAAGGTTTTGCCCTTCTCACAGGTGGCAAAGTACTTTCAGAAAACCTCTGAACCGATTTTGTGTGGCAAGTGAGCTTTGCTAATATTGCAGCTTAAACAGAAAAACTGTTTGTGAACACCAAGTTTCTGGCTTTCCTCAGATTTACAAGAAGGTGAAATGAAGCCAAACATGCAAGAATCTCACCAAGCTACCAGTACAAGCCTTACTTAGTTGCCTTCCCATCCAAAAAGCTGGAGAACTGCCTCTTGTCTTTATTTCACTGACAAAAGGATGCCAGGAGTATCTTTTCAAATGTTCAGTTTTCACAGGCATTTACCATATCTGCAATACCTAAATTATGAAGTCCCCATAAAATCTAGGGGGGAAAAATGCACCATCCTTCCAGCACACACTTAACACATCTAGCAATTGCTCATGTTCTCATATTTCACTAAGCACTAAAATTCAACATGAAGGTTCACAGCCCGTACAGCTCCAGTTGTTGGCTCAACAGCAAAGTTGTCAATTTCAAGTAAGAAAATATACAAAAAAAGTTTTGAAATTCACCAGTTTATTAGGAATAGGCCCTGTTTGTTTACCTAACACTACATTATTAATTTTAACAACTTCAGCAATCGCTACTATTTATATACGTCCGTATGACTCTTACAGGTACAGCATTTAGGCCAAACATGGGCCACATGTGTAAAAAAAAAGTCTGACAACTGGTAATCACAATTGTGTTAACTCACAATTACAGCTACTACGCTAACAAAAAGAGAAAAGGACTGGTTTCAAAAATAGCAATCATTATCATCCAAAACCAAGGTAATTTTCTAATTGCCTGAATTCAGATCTTACAGTATTTCAACCTCTGAGTTGCGAATGTAACAGTGGATGATGATTTAGAGAGAGATGGGATCTAGGACTAATTTAACTGAATATTTCATGAACCTCAAATTCTTAAAAACATTTTCAATAACAATCAACCCACATGTAATTGGAATGTATTTTGGAATCCTTAGTTTCCACAGAGTAAGTATTATCAATAAATAGCTGAACCAATGTGCGAGAAGTATCAGAACTGACATATAAGAACTTCAATGAAGTTTCTTTAGTCTGAAAAGAGACTTATGTGGGGCTTTATAACCAAGTTTCAGAGCTTTGTAAGGGAAGGTAACCAGGATTACTGAGAGTCAAGTGGAGAATGAATACTGTGGAGCTGAGTTGCAGGACTAGAAGTGTATTCTTTTCTCCCAAGTGCCATCCCGGTATATTTTGTACATGATTCTTTCACATGTATACCTCTTTCATGAGTACACCACCAAAGTGATGCTATGCCAGCATGATGAAACAACTGTTTCCTAAAAGCACACCATAAAGCCTCCAGGATGTGTAATACCACAGGGCATGTAGCTAAACTGAACTACTGATGGGTACAGTACATCAATCTCACTGTATGAAGCTCTCAAACAGCTAAAATGTGTTAACTGCAGCCTGCACACAGAAATGCAAACTTGTACACCACTTGAACTGCTGTATCCCAAAGAAAAACGTGTGATGGTTAAACATCTACCATTGATGGCAATGGACAGCTAGCACAGATTGAGTCAGGTAGGTGAGAACAGGGAGGCAGAGAGGCTCTGGGGCAGGAAAACTGAAGGGAAGGCAAGCTGCTTCTAAAATTTCTTTTTTGAAGGCCTGGAGGGAAAAAAAAATAAAATAATCACGAAGTCCTTCGACTTCCCTCTTCAGCCATCGGAATCGCCAAAAACAATAAAAAAAAAAAAAAAAAAAAAACGCCACCAAACCAACCCAGAGGGGGAAACCTTGTGACAAATCTGCCTCCTCCTCCCTCCCTGCTCTCACCTCCCGGCAGCGAGGCTCTGGCGGCACAGCTCCCTGCCGGGGAGCCCCTGCCCTCGGCGCGCCCCGGGCCGCCGCC
>WBMY01011659.1:480223-533829 GCA_013397315.1 Donacobius atricapilla
GTGGGAAGGAGCCAGGTGCTCGGCTGGAGCTCTGTGCGGCCGGAGGCGGGTGCTGCCCGCCGGGGCGCTTGTCAGCCCCAGCCATGGGGTCACGGAGCGCGGCCCTGCAACCCGGCAGCGGCTCGCTGGGGCTAACGCGGCCCTTCCCAAGGCACGCGATGGGGAACAGTCAAAAAGATCTCTTCCTTAAGTTTTGGAAGAGCCGGTAAACCTGCCGTTTCCTTGGCATCAGCCCTTCATTAAAAATCATGAAGGAGTGTGAACAGAGGAGCCCCAAGTATTGAAGAGTTCATTTCTCTTACAAAAACAGCCTGCAAGGGGTGCATTTCTGCAAGCGTTTGAAGGTGAAGCGCCTTGTAACTTAAGTTGCTCCTTGTGACCATTTTACGCTTTGTCATCATGTGTGGCGATGCACTAGGTAGCCAAGCTTTTCTTTGGAGACACCAGTACAAGACAGAAAGGGGAAGCTAGAGGCATACTGTTATAGATGGTAACTGAAGCAGAAATATTTGAACCTGACTCTTGCAAAAATAAGCCTAAAACTGGCTTAGAACATGCTTCAAGGTTAACAGGAAGAAAGATCATCTGAGATACAGCTAGAAATGAAACGGGAATAAAACTTTTAAAGTTTAATAACAATTGCATGATGAATGTATGGTATCTAATCTCGGAAGATATTTCTTATAATTCCCTTGATTCCCAGAAAGGAACTTTTTTGCTTTTTGGGTGATTTCAGGGCAAGATAATCAGCCTGTCTATGTGGTTTTGCCAAAGGCACTTATAGAGGAAATCTTAACTCCATGTCAGTCTACAGATGTTTTTGATTCCCAGATGTTTGATTAAGAAAAGAGAGCCCAAAGAAGGTTCCGGCCTGCTGATGATAGTGTTTTACAGCCATACATTTACATTTCTTGCTACATCAGATTGTTTAGACGAGAAAGAACCATTTCAAGTTAAATTGTTGGTAGATTTAAAATTAAAAAGCTCAGGACAAAAAAAATGAGGACATGAGAATTTCCTTGCATGTCTGTATATTCATTAATTTCAAACACATAGTTTCATTTTCTGTTTGCAATAAAGATTTTCTGTTTGTCTCTTCTGAGATTTATTTTGTGTTAGAGCAGATCTTGATATTAAAACAGCCAAGCAGTCAAGCTTATAATTTTTTTCTCGTAATACAATGTTTTGAGTACCTTGAACAGCTCAGCGATGAAAGTACAATTTTGTTTGACACAGGGCATAGCATTTGATTTAGAAATAGTACAGCCATCTACAGTCAGTCTGTATATATCACAGTGACCTGTCCACTATAAATACATGGAAGTTCCTATTTTCTGTTTTTGCAATACAGTGTGTTTTTGATAAGAACATATGCAAAAGTAGCATGTGTTTGGGAGATGAAATGGCAATGGGTATATAGATGGGGGTCATTAGGTAAAATTTATATTGAAACATCAAGACCTTTTCTTTATAAGCCTGCAGATTTGTGCTACTGTTAAAAAAAGGGGAAGTGTGCACCTGCCTTTGACACATATTCCCACTGAGTCGTCAAGTCAGGCAATTGTGAGTTGTCTAAATAACTACTGGAATATGAGCATAGGATATCTAATTGTGTGTGCACTTAGGGGATGTCTTAAAAGATTTGGCCCTCTCAGTAGTCTCAATATGAACATTTTCCCATGGAAAATAAAAGCTGGAACAAAAGCCAGCAGGAAAAACAACGGCAGAATCTGCCAAAAGTAGCTATTCTTGTTTCATTGGCAATCAATTGTTGGGCTAATCATAACATTTAGAATGCCATTTTAAGCAAGAATGGAGGTTCTAGCCCTACATTAAAACATTGTAAAGAAATTAATCCCTTCTGCTTTTGCACCAATAAAGGGCAAAATAAATTCCAAATATTACTAACTTCTGTATTTTCAAGATTATGAATGGTTTAGGTCAATCTATTTAGTTTATGTTCACAGTACATCCTACTGCAGAGTCACGAGAAGAGGTGTGTAAGTTTCGTGTAGATGAAGAAAATAATGTTTCTTATATTAGGTGTTGACTGAAATATTCTTGAGGTTATAAATATTTTTAAAATTTTACTTGGCTGTGCACTGCAATTACAAAAACCCTTTGTTTATATTTAGTTTTCAGGTCTTCATTTAAGTAGTCTGGTCTGTAGTCTGGCTACGTTTTGTACACACATCTCATGTGTAAGCAGTATACATAGCAAAAAATGCGTATGTTGCTTGCTACATATTTTAGTTTCTGGTCCTTGGGAGGAAGAGGGTAGCCCAGCTTCATTATCAGCTATAGGATAAAGCCATTACATGCTTGTGAACTAGTTAGGAGAATTTAATATAGTTTGGAAAAGTATAATATAAATTTGCCAATTAAATAAAATATAAAGCAAAATTTCTTGACTTTTGCTCTTAGTTAATTAATGCAAACAATATAAAAATTCCCACAGATTATTTCACATATTTATGTGAATGAATTATATAAAAAGCATTTTATTGCATGTATATTCATGCATGATTATGTGCATATACAAATATATAAATATATATACACACGTTAGTTGTATTTCAGATTGTGATGGCATCTTGTTTGGATTTCATATTTGATCTGTAATCCAGGAAATTTTGAAATCTCAGGAATCTTAAGAAAATCTCAAGGAATTTTTATGGCTGAAGTTTCTCCTATGAGTCAAATAAAACAACACTCCTCTATCAACTGAATTCCCGTAGAGAAACTGGGAAATATTTGTGAAGTACTTCTGTCATTTCTAGACCTTAAAATGAGATATATGCTATACACAGCCAATTAGAATAAAGTTATATTGATTTTAAACTTGATGAATTTTATTCCAATAGTATCTGCTTGACACCATTGTCAGCTTGCAGTTTCCCTTGTAACTCATCGCTTAATCACTCTCAAGTTCTGCATTTGTACATTATTTAAAAATATTTACCAATCATAAGAAGAATAGTTATTTACAAGTTTTGTCATGTCCTTTTCATTCTTCACCTGAGCCTTCTTGTGCAAAAAAGTAACCTCCTTTTTCCTCTGAATTATAATAAGATTTGGCCATAGACATTTATTCCATAACTTAAATGGGTCTTAAGTAATTTTACAATCCTTAGGTTTAGTGGAGCTTATGTAAGCTTTCTGTGAACCTGTATGTCAAGTGATATGGTTCGGTATAATTCTTCTGTTATTAATTACAGATCCCAAATACCTACTACAACATACTGTGTCTTCTTCCAGGAGAGAACCAAACATCTCATGCTTTTTCAGTAAAATGCTGCATAGTTTGACATACTGACAGTTATGTCAAACATGACGAAATGCATCATGTAAGTTTGACAAAGAGGCATGACTTAATATGTTCTGAAAAACTTAAAGGAATCAAGGAAAATTGAGTGAGGAAGAGCAAAAAAGACTCTTGAAATACTGTTGGAAAGAACGAAAGGAATCATGTACTCCAGACTAGCTCAATAAAAATTTGACACGCGAGCCTTCCTCTGAAACTTGTCAAGAGACCAACCTGATTTTGTAACACACAGTGCACCAGCACAGAATCGTATCAGCATAATATGGTGTACCATGTAGCTGTTGGGCCAGTGCATTGAGTGATGGAGAAACTGGATAGAGCAGAGCAAGGCTATACACAGATTTAATGGAGAAGGACAAAAAGAAAATAAACTGGATATCAGAAAAAGTTCTTTTTAAGAACATCCGAAATTAACCTCCAATTCCTGTGAATATGAGTGACCAGGGCAACATTTCTGCATGTGCTGTCTTTGGTCCCAATTCAGGCAAACCCATCCATTGACACTTAAGTTCCATTGATTTCAGCAGAGCTTAAGTGCTTTCCTGAATCTAGGCTAATTAAGTGCATCACATACGAATACTTGTGTGAATAAATTGTTTACAGGATTGGGGCTTTAGGGCTTGTCTAAACAGAGACACTCAGGAAAATTAATCCAAATTAACTAAAGGTATGAATTTAAAGTGGATTAGTTAAACCACATTAAACCCCAGTCCACACTGTGGTTTAATGTGGTTTAACTAATCCACTTTAAATTCACTGTTTTAATTACTTTGGATTAACTTTCCTGAGTGTCCCTGTTTAGGCAAGCCCTTGGTGTATTGAATAAAGCCCCCAAATGAGTAAAAATTAAAGTGGACCCCAATCCATATAAATAACAATTCTTCATTGGCAAGGGATAAAATCTTCAATCTTTACAATTCCATTGACTCTGTACCACCAGTGTGCTGAGGAACATCAGCAATGAGATCAAGTATCAGTCTGTGAACATGGCAATGGAACTAAGTCATGAAACTCTAAGCTGTGTAGGAAAGGATGGTCTGAGAAAAAAATCAGAATAAAAAAAAACAAGTTTTCAAATCAGTCTTCTGTATTTCAGCAATATTAAATTGCAATTTAAAAATAAAGATGAGATTTATTTCCACTTAACTTGGCTAGACCAGTGATGGTACTGTGGCTGCCAATACAGTCTGTGATGGCTAGCAGGGAACCCAAAGCTGGCAAAAGAATTAAGATAAGCCTTATTTATGTAAATATGAAATTATTTGTATTTAATAATAAGCTATTACTTCTGATTAGCCACTTACATATGATATATAAATAAAGCACTCAACAGTTGATATTATTGTTTTGATAAATTAACATTTGTGTTCTTTTGAAAACTACAGTCTGATTCCCAGGGTAGCATTTGTTTAGAGTTCTACTGGAAGTGGTGAGACTTGATTAGACTTTGAATTGGGGGTCAGCAGAGTAACCGTATTCTTGAGGTGCATTAAAAATTAAATGAGGGGGAAAACATGGAAGTGCAGCTATGCAAATTAACTGAGTGTGGAGATTTTTTTTTTAGTAAGTAGGCAAATAAATAAATAAATAATAAACCATTGATAACTACTCAATTTGGCATGAAATATCAGACATTCATGGCCAGACACCCAGCTGGTATAAGTGGGCAGATGGTCCTATCTTTACTTAGATATGATAAGTTTGGGGGAAATTTTGTTTGATTTTTTTTTTTATTTAAGCAAAATCTGTTCCTCTGCTGAAAGTGACAATTCTTTAAACAAAAATATTTTTTTTAAAAGGTTAGTCTTTTTGTATTCAAGTTGTGCAATTCAATTTCGATGTTTAAAACTTGAAACTTGCTATGAGGCTAATACTATTTTACTTTACCCTCATGAAAGTGCCTGCAACCGGACTGCTTTCCAGCCCTGGTAGGATACACATGCATGAGGCTGTCACAGCCAAACTTCCATAAAATAAAAAAAATTGCCTATGATTGAAAGAATCTTTACCCCTTATTGCAATATGTGCTCATTGCTTGGTAACCAGTGATTCTCACTCAAAAAGCAATTTTTAAGAATTGTCTCATTTGCCCATTGATTTGAAAATACTGCAAAGCAGTTTGATTGTGACATGGACCATGTGGTTCCAGTAGACATCTCTTGCTGCCCCCACTCCCTGCAGAGCTTTAGGGCCCTCTCTGATCACAGCCTTCTTCTGCAGTGGGATAGGTCTTCTCTCTAGCTGCTGACACTTGGTAAAAGGATGGGGGTGAACCTAGTGAATTGGAGAAAAAAGCAAATCAAGAAGATGGGCAGGAAGGAAATTGCACTGAAGGCTGGATGGGTGGGTGAGAATCAGTAGAGTGCCTACCTCATCTCCACAAACTGACAAGAGTGGCAAATTGCAAGTTTGAATAACTGTACCTCAGTCAGCTTTTTTACTCTTGTTCTGCTGACCAAGTGCTACAGTAATTTTTCTTTCACTGCATCTACCTTTTTTCCTCAGTCCCTTCCCACATATAATTTCGTAATAGTTTTTTTCTAAAAATTAACCCCAAACCTTAAAGCTGTTGTTCTTAAACACTAATGTGCTGTGCCAATAATTATTTTATACTCTCCTTTCACTAGCCTAGAACATAATTAAGCATGTTCCCAGCTGTTTAGTTCTTGATGCAGAAGATTCCCTCCGCTTGCATTGATCAGAATAATGCGCTATGAAGCTGTTGCTTGTGCGCAGGTACAGTATAGGTAGAAGTTAGAAGGAAGGTTACAGAAAAAAAGAGAGTTCTCATTTTCACTTTGATCTTTTTATTTTCAGAATTTATTTAATAAAAGAATATCCCCATGGACAGGTGAAAAAATGCACATTGACTTGTGTTTATGCTGAAAATGATTGCTCCCCTGGTAAGTAGAAAAGGTAGTTCTAATCCATGCCCTATTTTGCAGAACTCTAATTTAGTGCCTGACAGAGTTTTAAGGCAGGAGCACCTCTTTCATTACACTGACTCCCACTTGTTTTTTGCAACAATTAAGTGTAAACCCTACAGCAGCACAACTGTTAAGATTTTTATGGGTCTTAAAAGGGACCCTGACAACAGGAAATGAGTGAAATACCATACACTGAATAGTATCAATTGTTTATGGCACTCTTTTTCCTGTCTTATAGCATTAAAAATATGGTTTAAATTTGGGGTTTTTCCTGATACAGTGTTTGTGTGGGCTAAACAGTAGAGTAATTGCCCCTTAGCTCTACAAAATGTACACAGGATCCTCTGTGCTTGAGCATATTCTCTTCTTCTCTGGTGATCTGATGTAGCAGCATGCTTCTTCACCAGAGGGGTGTCCTAGAAAAAGAAGGAACTCCTCTCTGAGGTGTTTTCAAAATGATATTACTTTTTATTGCCACAATTTTTATTCAAGGATTTCACTAAAGCTTTAAATGTGTCAATGAATATTCAGATTAGCTCTAAAAAATATTTGTCAATCATAAAGTGTGGGAAGGATGAATTTAGGCGTTCGCAGCCACAAAGTCAATGAAAAACAAAGAATGTTTCTGCTGAATTTATCATATCCGTTAACCTCATTATGATAGTGATTGTCTGGGGTGCATTTCAGTGTAATAACCAGTGAGAGATTGGGAAGGGATGAAGCAACTGTTTCCTCTAGAACACTTTATGCAATGCTGCCAAGGGAAGATTGTCTTATTTCTGTCCTCACTGTAATTCTTCTTTTCCCTCAGAGTGAACCGAGGCAACTGGCCCTATTCCTCTCTGAGTAAACATTTGTCGTGTTTACTACAAAAGCCAGAGAAGACAGTTAAAAAGATTCACCTTGCCAGTATGAAGGCAACTGAAGACAATTATTGTAATTCCTCTCTATACTTCTACTCTTTTTCAACAGCTTTTTGTATTTCCTGTTGATCTTAGGTAGTTTCTGCAGGAGTGAAACTACACAGAAAATCTTAACAGTACTTGTCTACACATGTGGAGAGCAGGACACGAGCAAGGAATAAACTGGAGAATATGAACCTGGTTGTACTCCTTTTTGCCTTGGCTCTTAATGGTAACAATTTTGAAGTAATGAATTAAAATGCCAGTGTCTTTCCTAAATGGGATAGATAAAAACCTCTTAAAGATCTCAAATTCTAAACACGATTTTTTGTTATTCTTTTTTTTTTCACTATTTACAAGGGTGAATGTCCGAGGACTTGCAGGGATCTGCAGTGAAGAACAGAAAAGGAAAGAGATTCTGGATTTTTTAGGAAAATGAATAATCTATGAATTTGTTAGGGGTTCTCTGCAATTTTGGTCATGGGAACACTTGATCTCTAGAACCATCTCTGAATAAGGAGAATACTGAAATTTTATCAATGGCATTTTTTGTCTCAAAAGTTATTTAAGCTATGGTTTTGATCAATACTGATTAGAACAAACCTAAACCAGTCCTCCAATTTTGTATTTAGTCTCATAGGGGATTGGGGAAAGGAAAATTGCTTTCAACTGCCATTTTGTCCTCTAAAATCGGAACTCAGCTGGACAAATGAAGGACAACTTCTCTTTCAAAAAATGTGCTTTGTCTTTCCTTTAATTCTTTTCCTTCACTTCTCTCCGCCCAAAATATGTAGATTCCTCATACTTCAGTATGACTGAATCCTTTCATGAAAAAATGTTGGTATGCATAGTCTTTGTGGAAAAAATATTCTTTTCTCAGCCTTCAGGTAGCTAGTCTCTTGATTCATGTAACGTTGTCAGTCACTTTCCCATCATCACAAAACCTTCCAAATTTTATGGATCATAAATTTGTACTATAAAAAGATGCCCAGGTAAATGAAACATATCCCCTGAGCACATACACACGTGATTTTCTTAAAAAAAAATTCTAATATGTTTGGTTTTTTGTAAAAGCATAAAGAAGAGCATTTTGCTCTGCTATTCCTTTCTGTATGCACTTGTTAATTGAAAGCATTTAAAATGAATATTTCTCTAAGATCATAAGAAGTCAAACCAGTAAGAGTTTTTAAAATGTCGCTCAGTAAGAGAAATTGTCTTGTGCCTTTAGTTAAAGACTGACTTCAAACCGATGATTTCTGCATTGAGTTTTATTAGCAGTCAGTAAGCAAATTTGAAGGGCCTGATCCTGCATTGCTGACACCATGCTGCATGAGGCAGAAATAAAACAGCACACTGGAAATCAGATTAAAGGCCAGGTCTGCAACTGTTATTGAAATCAAATAATTCCAACTGCAGTCTTATGAGCAGTTAGTTGAGTCCCCATGGTGCTAAATTATCATAAATCTTGAGGGTGTCTACTATTGTGCCAACTGTCCAATGAGATGAAGCTATCCCTGATGCAAGAGTTGGAACCAAAATCCTTTCTCTCATCGGAGGGCAGGCTTTCTTCAGGAGGGACTAAGACCTGGACAGAGAACAGGTAATGTCTTGTATGACCTCCTGTAGTCTCTTGCCCTGTCTTTACCAAGTTTACACACACACCCACACACCCAAAAGAACCCCAGAATACCAAACCAAACCAAACCACCAAAAACCACAACAAAACTTAGAAAGGACACTCAGTTTCTCTTGCAAAAAATACAAGTATCAATCTGTAACATTAGCAATCAAGGTCAGATAGTTCACAGACCTCAAAAAGGACTTTTTTCAACTAGACAAGTGTAAATTCAGACCTTTTAGTTACAACTGTTCTCCGGGCAAAGTGCGTTCCTATCCTAATCTTGAACATTATTGCTCTTGACTTCCCCAGGCACAAGGCCTTTTCAAGGAAAATAGAAAAAAAAAAAACAGAAAGAATTCAAAAGATTTAAATTCATAAATGTGCTTGATTCTCCTTGCCTATCAATTTCATCTTAAGCAGAAGAACATGGGTCAATTGCAGCGAGTTGTGTATGAGATCAGGAGTCATGCAGAGACCAAACGTCCTGTTCTCATCATAAATCTTTATGAGCTGAAACAAAATTTTTAAAGTACCGTGAGTGAGAGGTAGGTGAGTTAAAAGGAAGGCACCTGAACATCGGTATCCCTGCAATGTCACTGTTTCTGAATAGCAAATGCTGAGTGGACAAACAACTTATTCACCAAGTCTGTTCTTTCTAATGAAACAGACTGAGTCAGAACAATATGAAAATAATCAAATTATGTTAGTCTTTATGGGACTAACCCATCTTTTACCTGCTATCAGGCAAAGAAGACATGAATAAAACTGAATCTTCACTTCCTGAGGTCACTGTAGGGATTGGCTACTAAATTCAGCAGAGGTGGTTTTACTCATAAACAAGAACGAATTCTTTGTGAAAGCTGAAAGCTCTGAGGAAACTATGCTGTCTGATAAATGTTTCCTTGAAACAAAGGTTGAGTTTGAAGACTCAATTTGAAGTGAGGTTTTGGTCTCAAGAACTACATTTTCAAGACACTGTTTCAAACAAATCTATATACCCTTGACAATTTTGCTGATCGTACAGTCTTTTGGTAGCTACTGCAGCTACCAGTTAAGGGGGCAGAAAATATTTTGGGCAGAAATAGTGCTAATGTTAAATATCCTATTAGTGTTCCATGGTAGGAGTCTTTTTTTATTGAAACCATCAGACCTTCATGAGTATTTTCTTGCTACCTTTCTTTTTCTGCTGACTAAACATTTTGATATTGTCACAAGTGAGACAAAAAAGGCTTACCACTGAACAATCCCGAAGACTTTGTTTTCTGTTTCAAAATAGGGATTATTTCAATAATGTGATCGGGGCTATTTAGCTCCATTTGAAAGAAAATTAGAAGATCTGTGGCCTGAAGAGCCTAAATACTTCAAATACAGCATTAAAAAAATCTCATGGGCAACCATCTTTGCCTAGTGTCACTGAGGTCTAACTGTTCCCAATGCCTTTGGACCACAGCCAACCTCTTTTTTTCCTGTGTTAAGGAAAAGATAGATAGTATTCAATTTATTCATTTTCAGTCCCTAATTTTGGATATCATCTTCAGAAGTTTCAGATTTATGTAGTCTCATAACATGCCCTGGAGATATCATGTACCTAATTCCTCTTGTTCATTATCACCCCTTGTTTTGTATAAATTGCTGTTATGTTGAGATTTCTCTTCCTTTTTTATTAAGGCAGTTAACCATTTACCAGTTTTCTATGAATTATCATAGAAAAATTTATTTGGTCTATAAAAATAATTGGCTTCTTTAACAGCAATATTATTCAATAGTGCCTTAATCTGTAGCAATTCTACTTAAGCTTTTTACTATGGGATTTTTGATGTTCTAATTTTTTATTGTTATCTTTGCTAATAGCTCCAATTATTCTTGCCTTTGGCATTTCCTAATTTCATGACATACACCTAAAATCCAGCCTCTAAGAATTACTCTGAAAGCCTTCAGTACACTATGATATGAAGCAGAGACCAAATTAAAATTTATACATTCCTTGATTTTCTTTTTAATGGCTATTAGAAATTCTTTATCCTTAAGTAACAGAGTATTGAATCTCCAATGCAAACCACTTTTATTCTCCTCTATTTGAATTATCTATATTATTTCACTGGTATATGATCAGAATCCATGCACTTCAATTCTCAATTTACTCCCAAACAGGTTTTTTTTTTCCCTGAAAAAAATGCCATGTCTCATGCAAGACTGATTTTCCACAGAAAAGGAGTCTCAACTTGCTTCACTCGGGTCAGTAGAGCTACTCAAAGGTTCAGAAAATAAAGCTGCTTATCTTTGTGTTTATAAATTTGAGTCTTAAAATAGTCTATTTCATTTATATTTTTAACTACAAAATACCAACCTTCTATTCAACAACTTTCATATAAACTTAATTTTTCTTGCTGATTTACTATTACACATGCATAGGACAAACTCTCACCTTTTTTTAATATCAAAATGCAAGAAGAACTTCTTCAGAAGTACAGTATTTCTGAAAGCACACTGAAGCCATGAAGCTTAGGTTTCATGATGACAGCAACCTCTTGAGATAATCGGAATTCTTCAATGTACCTCCAAATGAAGGACATTATAACTGGAATTTTCTATGTTTTTAGAAGAAATGTTGTGCTTGTCCATTTATATATGTTTTAAATAAAGGTAATGAGAATCCACCCCACTGTTGTATGAAATAGATTTGTGCAATGGGTGCACTTATAATCAGTTGCAGATGAGTAGGATACTTCTCTCTCCATACAAAGCACCTCTGTGAAATTTAGCTAAGGTGAAACATAAACTATATCATATTTTCTCATTTTATTTAGAATTTTTACCAAACAGTTTTGCTGTTTGAATTATTAGTATAAAAACTTTGTTCTCTTACTCTTTTGATGGCAGAATTAGGTTTGCAGTAAGAATCCAAATTTTTACAAATACCAAAGCAAAGTGAGATGAACATGGAGAAATAAGCTGTGTATTATAAAATATAGCCATTTGAGGATTAAGGCATTATTCATCTCAAAGGCTGCTTTGTAATATAGGACTTGGTCATTCTGATGTAAGTTTCACATTTAAAGGTAAACTAACCAAGTGTTTGTTTTAATCAGTGTGTCCTGTGTAATCTGGTGGAAAAATAAACATCAATTATAAGGCTATCAGCCTGACAAAATGACTTACCTTAAATGTTAATTTGAAAAAAAACCCCACTTCTTTCATTGTCATTGATTTGATTGAACTGCTGTTTCTCAGAGCAACTAAGAAGGAAGTTTTCCCAATCTGTTTCAAGCTCTGTTGTCTTTTGGGTTTGTTTTTTAGGGGTTTTTGTTTTGCTTTTGTGGAGTTTTTGTTGTTGGTTGGCTTGTTGGTTTGTTTGTTTGTTTGTTGGGGTTCTTTCTGGTGTTTACTGCCTCTCAACAGTGTCTGGAGGACAGCAGTTATAACAATATGATCCAGGTATTTTTCCAGAGTGAGCTGCCTTGTTCTTGGATATTGTTTTGAAATTTCTGGGATAAATGTGTCATCCTCCCTTTTCCAATAGCAATCATTGACAGAGAAGGAGAAGAACCTTTATGGGTATTTTTGCTGTAGTGTTACAGAGCTTTGTGGTGCTGCTTTGTGATCTGGTAAGGTTTCTAGTCCTTTTGTGCTTTTTGCAGGCTCCTTTCTCTGGAGTTTTATAATGCATACAGGAATTTAGAAAATAGTAATGAGTTAAAGGAAACTAAACTCTGCACAAATTGTTATACTGCTCTCACCTTCTGCAGTTGTATTATTACATGCTGCCTAAGAGCTCTGCTTGTGGAACAGGAGCACTTTATGTTGGAGTGAAAAAAGAGGTAAGATAAAAAAAACAAGATAAAGAAAAATGCCATAGAATTACAATCAGGTGCTTGTGCCCACTGAGTGGTAGTATGTACAAGATTCTACATGCTTTGTTTTGGACAAACAAAGTCACAAAAAGAAATGCAAAGCATTTTAATAACTTTGGGGAAATCTGGTTCCATTTCTCTGTGAGGAAATCTGGCTACAGCCTCTTGTAAAGTTTTGAAAGCCGTGGTCCTTCTGCTTTCTTCATTGTCTAGAATCAATGCAAAGTAATAATATGTGTAAAAAATAAAGTGAATGAACAGTGACAGGGATGACAATAAAATGTTCACTGTCATTACTGCATCTGCAAGCACACCCATTTGTGATAGCAGTGTAGGGTGACTACCCTGGAATGAGCACAACATATATAGGGTAGATTTTTCCATACTTAAAAGTACATTTATTCGAGATTGTTTTTGTGGCGAGGTACTATTCCATAGACTATCTTCAGCTGTTAAGCGCTGGTGCACTGTGTCTGTGATTTATTGTTCTCATAATCAGTAATATGTCCCTTATGTATATGCTTTCTTTTTCTTTGCTATTGTCTCTGATGGTCATATTAAAAAAAACCTTTTCATGGTTTTGTAGCTTGTGCAGCAAGTCTGCATTTTACTTTTTTTATACTCAAAATGTTTCCCTCTGCAATTTGCTTAAAACTTGGAATTGAGCTCTGTGAGAGGTAGAATGACCTAAAAAATCATAGCATCTGCTGAAATGCCTAGAGTTCAGTGAGTGGAGAGAGGGAGGGGAAAGCTGATTAGCCAGTGTGGATCTCCCATACCTGTTGAAAGTTTACTCTTTTTCACTTACGTGTGTTCACTATGTTTGAATAGTATCTCCTGCTTCCTTTGCTAAGCAAAGAAACCTCTCACAGTATTTCCATTTGCTGTCTTGCAGTCAGGTGGCCACAGGGGTTAACTGAGGGGTCTTCAGAGCTGAGCCACAACCTGCCTGTTTGGGCTTACTGAGTTGTGTGTGAAAGCTCTCCTCTGTTCTGAGATGCAGCTCAATAAACCAGCAAGTCTGGTGTGCGCAGTTTGTCCCTTCACAAAATGTGGTTGTAGGTAAATGGCTGCATGTTGGGTGTCCGGAAGGCGTAAGTGCCATTGCTTTTACTGCATGGAGATAAAGGCTCCCCTTCCAAGACTGAAGCTTCCTCACTCACTGCAACACCAACGGATTTCTGTTTGCAGAGCAAACTCACTTAGTGCTGATGGGGATATTGGGTGGAGTTTGGGCTGCTCTGTTTTAGATGAGATTTTTCATGTATTTTTTTCATTCTCCTCCTATTTACACTATGAAGGACGGTATGGCTCAGCGTGTTCACTGTCTGCCCAGTTCCCCTCCGTTCCATGCATTGTGGTGTGTAATTAACAAGCAACAGGCCTTTCATACAAAGGAAAAGCAATAGGTGGACTACATGGCAATTTTCTAGTATGCAACTGCGTTTCCAGAGCTGTGCACATTGCTGCTGACACCTTTACAAATATAATTGTATGAATTTAACACACCAACAGAAATGCAAGGAAAAGGCAAAACCATGCTGGCTTCTTCTGTGCTAGAAAAACAACAAATTAAAATGTTTGGCAAACAGAGTACAAAATTCATAGGGAAAATACTTGTACTTCCAAGCTTCTCAGGGTACATCAAGCAATAAAGTTTTAGAATTTGCTACAGCTCTGTGTTCTCATTGTTATTTTTATCCTTCTGTCTTCTTCCCCATCTCACTCCATTAAGCTTGCTTATAAAGTGATCAATAAAGAGTACTCCATGTACGAGGAATGGTAACAGTGCTCCTTTTGTGTCCAAAACATGTTGCTGAATTGCATGAAATCACATTAAGGTACTGGGAACTTTAATAGGGTCTTGAAGCAGTCGGGCAAAAACATTTCTTTGAGAGTGGTCAAGTTGACCTATGAGCTGTAGTGTTTAAGGGGCAAAGTTGAAATTCTCTGAGTAGGTACATAAATTTGAATTTTGTGAATGACAAATTTATTACTCGTGAAAATAAGCAATGGTTAGTGTGATTAAGCATCAGGTACAAGCATCAGGTACAAGTTGCCTATTTTGGCAGTACGGAACCACTTGTTTTCTTAAACTCGCTGGAACACAGGTAGCAAGTTTTCTGCTTATATATGCACAGGGCAAAATATTCACTAGAAATGGAAGATCAGACCAATCCATTTATTTGTATCATGGGATTAATGAGCTAGGAAACCACCTCCCACTGCCAACTAGATGGCATTAGTACAACTGTATGTAGACAACAGAGTAAGACTCCCCAAAAGATAGACTCTCTTCAAGTAAACCGTAATAATTTTTAACTTCTCTCTTTACTCATATGAGTAGTTTCAATGATTACTGGCACGAGGAAGATGGCCTGCGTTTGGCCCAATTAAGAGATGTTGTTTCTTAAAATTCCAACAATAACATTCCTTTGCATTATTCTACAGAGCTCTTGCCTCAGGGCCCAATCTTGTCATCCTTCCACACACAGCATTTCCATTGAAGTCAGGATCAAGAAAATTATAAACCATACAGCATGAAAAGATATGCTTGGTTTATTTGGCACTGGAAAGCTCTATGTACAGACTTTTGGGTGCCATGCCATGATTTTGACAGAAACAAAATGGGAAGCAAGGGAAGGGTAATATATGAGTATTATCACAATTTTAATAATGAGTGCCTAGTTCTTGTAGGAGTCAACCAGCACTGACCTGCAAATATTGGAATGCGCCCCCTGAAATGGAGCTGTTCTTTCAAGATTAATACTGATTCTTTTCTTGTGACCTTATCTTAACCTCTTTGAGCCTGGCCAAGTAGTGTGAATGGGCAAGGAGCAGTGGATGTTTACAGTCAACAGCACTTTGCAAGAAAGAAGTGTGCTAGTCCTTCTTTCATAAATGCCATGGTTTCTCAAACTTTTGTCATCTTTGAGTTGCACTTGCGAAACATGCTCCAGATGAAGCTGCCCTGAAAACCTTTAGCTTAAATGTGACTAGATTCTGTGTCTGCTTTGCATAAGACTGCTTTATGTTCAATCTCATGATATGTTACCAGATACCTGGATGAAGAAGAGATTGGTCTTAATCTACAGGCCTTCGATGGCTGTGAATGATCTGAGAAATTCTCTTTCCCTCTCTGAACTTCTCTGAGTTGTCATGTGTGCCACCAATGTACTTGCAAGGATGTATCACATTGGCTTTTCCAAGTCCAGGTTCAGATATTGTCAGATTAAATGCAATATGGTTATTTCTTGGAGTATGTGGCCTGAGGAAAGGGACAAGTGAAGTTGAAGGATGAGAAATTGCTTCTTAACAGTTTTGAATTATTTCTATGGGGACCCCCAAAAAAAAATTCTAGGCATTTAAATATGCTAAAAAATCTTACAAGTGTCTAAATAGTCAGTTTTGGTTTTCCTATCATCTCAGTGGTTAGAAGTTTTTGAAATTCCTTTTTACTATCATTCTCATTATCTCTTCTGCTTTATTTTTATTTTACATGTTAAGAAAAAAATGTATGGCAAACAATGCCTCAAGCATTGCAGCATGGTTAGGAACCAGGTTTCTAAATGCCCTAGTTAATATAATGTATAATGTTGCATTCATCAGTAACTCATCTGATTGAAATAATTTGACTGGAATTAAACTATTGCTACTAAAATTTATGTAAAACTAATGAAAAATTTATTGGTTTATAAAATCCTTGCTTTTATCCAGGGCTAACAATTCCTATGCAACATAGCGATCCTCCCACAAATAGTTGAGAGAAAATAAAATATAAGGGAGTTCATCAGTTCATATTCCCTGAGATCCTCACAGTTACTCTTCTTTGTGATCCAGTCTTTTAACTTTTTCATTACTTTAATCTTAAAAAATAGATTTTTAATTAAGTTCAGAGCTATTATTCCCCTTTAGGGGAGGTGGGAAAAACAAATGCAACTCTGCTGAAGGACCTCTGAGCATAACACTTTCCCTCTCTTTACAGTTCATTTTGGCATTTTTATATATCTTCTGCTAATAAAATGTAATGATTTTCATCTTTTACTTTGACATCTGAGTCTGTATCTTTTATCTGTTGTTTACAGTGTTTCAGCCCATAAATAAATCATATGACAAAATAAATTACTTAATCTTGTGTTTTATTTGGAAACACATTAAAGCGTAGCTTTGGTGGGAAAAAAATCATTTTACACCTTACAATTGCTTATATACTTTTATGACTTCTGTGTCACGTTCAAATACTATCAAGGTGTCATATCAATACCAATTGTTCACAAGAGCCACATTTTAAACCTTTCAAGTTTTCTGATAGAGTTTGATAGGAATACTTTGAAATGAAAGTACATCTGTCTTTGACAAATGGCATTTTCAGTTCTGAGTCGGGCTTTTTTTTTTAATATGTTGCTGTAGTGCATTACGAAAGCAATATTAAACCCCAGAACTTTCTTCAAATCAGTATACATGTGATTATAAAGAAGTCCGTTTATCCAGTCCCCTGCATCCAAGGCTGTTTGTTGTCAGCATCTGTTTTTTCCATCCACTATAATTTCACTTGTTCTGCAGATTCCCAAAGTTGTTCTTTTGTGTTTTTGACATCTGTGTAACTAGTAAAATAAATGGTACTGTACTGAATTTCAGGCTATATTTTTATTCTCAATTTCTTTTAGACACATTTTGTTTCTGCAATGAGAATTAAATGATAAATATTTTCTCCACTGTTGTGAAAGAAAAAAAAAAGTTTGTAACCTCAATGCATTTATCAAGTTTTTACCTGGTCAGAGAAAATTAAATCAAATTCTAAATAGTTGCTTGCATGTCTCTCTAGAAGCTTCTTTTCCTCACAAATGCCTCCCACAAAACTATCTTTCACATAGACAGCGTGCCCTCTTTTCTTAGGTTAATTACTGAAATATGATGTGGTTTGGTTTCATTCTTAGTAATTTCTGGATTCTATTCCAGGACATTTGGGATAGAGCCCAAGAGCTTAGCATGTTTTCCTTTTTTCATGGTAAAATTGTGCAAATATGCATTAGAGTGTGAAAACAAACAGTCTAATACATTTTTGCAAAGCTCTTTATGTTTACTGTTTATTGCAGATACCAGATACTAATTAAAATGCGCTAACAAAAGCCAAGATATAAAGAACAAAGATATAACGAAGCCTCGTCTTTTAAAAATACTTGTGATTAATCCCAGAGGACATTGTGTCATACGTCATTATTATAAAATCCAAGAAAGTTAACTACATCTTTGGAAAAGATATAGTGCCTAATGCTGTATCCAATCCATAGAAAAATAATCATATTATGGTCATGTTTTCTAAGGAATAATCTTTCCAGATCCTATAATGACATCCAGCTACAGCCTCTCTTGTTTATGGTTCCTTGCGCTTCTCCATGAAAACTTCTCGAATAGGTTTTTAAACATGTTGAAATGCTTCTTCCTCTTACTGACATTTGTCTGTAAATAGATCTCTGTCATTATTAAAAAGGGGTGATTTAAATTTGATCCCAGAAGACATTGTTAAACAACAAATTAACTTAATATGCTTGTTATTTTAAATGTGTGGAAACAAGTTACTGCTTGATTTTAATTCTGTTCAAGCAAAGATCAAGCTTCTAGAGATCACATTTTGAATTCTCTTCAGGTGAAATAAACTGCTGATCTGGTAGCTGATGCTTGCAACAAGGTAGAATTTCTGTGGTCCTGTTACAGTCTGGATCTGGAGATTAGAGCATTCATGCAAAGTAATTCTGTTTTCCTGTACACCAAGGTACTGAAGCATGGAAACTGGGAACATGCAGGGATTAGGTATATTAACAAACAGAAACTGATCAATCTGTTCACAAATAGACTGAATTCACTGTCCAGAAACTTAAGTAAATGTCAGCCACCAACGCAATGGTCTGCAATGGTGTTGTAGCATCTGAACAACTCTTTACTAAATAACTGGCACCATTGTCTCTCCTGGGTATCCCTGTTACTTACCATGTAAATAGAGCACCAGGGATTTGGGAAAGAGATTGTTCTCTAAATTTGTCAGGCCTATAAGAGGTGATGAACTCAGCACATGCTCGAGATTTCTTTTCATCTGGTGGAAGGCAGAGGGTAGCACTTGTGGAGGAAGACAGTTCCCTGTGTTTAGGAAGGGGATATTACACTTCCTCTTTGTAATTCCCTGAAACAGGGCAGAGGGAAAGAGTCAGAGGTCAACAATGGAAAATAATCTTTCTAAAAAAAGACTTGATTCATTACTGGTGGATCAGAGGCCAACACAAAATCCCTCTGTGGAACTCCGTTTGTTCTTGGTTAGGCTGGTTGACTAGTCACTGTCCAAAAGCTTTCAAGCGATTTTGTTTCTTCAGAAAATTTAAGGTTACTGGGATGTCATTTTGCTGCTCAGGATAACACAGATGACACTGGCTAGTCTTCTGGATCTTCTCTATGTCTGGATGTTTCAGTTTTCTCAGATTTTACTCTTCCTACTTTTCATTCCAGAATCTCAAGAAAAAAATTTTCAACATGCTGTTTTGAAAACATTTTAGGCATTATTGTTCTTTTCCCATCCGTATATCAAATTCTTCTGTTACATGGGATTGTTCCTTTCATACAGCAGCTGGTATCAATTAACACAAAGCTATTTTGAAATCCTGAAGAAGTTGTACCACAAACTCTGCTTGCTTTGTGTTTAGAGTGTTTAATGAATTAAAAAATACGTAACCTTCTGAAAACAGGAATCTAACCTAAATGGGCACATTTTTCTCCCCCATTTTTTTTTTTTTTGTTTTCATAAGTAGCTAATATCTCATTATTTTTTGCATAAAATATGTATGTAGGAAAATTTAATTCATATTTCTGCCGTTCACAATTGTTCCTCAAACAACCACAAACCTTTTCAGATGTTGCACGGAAAGGACTATCCTGAAAGATTAACGTTGTCCAGTCTCTTCAGATTTCCTCTAGGGACCACAAAAAGAGACAGGCTCTCTGGGGTCAGGAAACTGCTGAATTAACTCTCTAGGGAAGTACTTTTCTACCCATTAACTATAAAGGCAGTTTAAGCAAATTCGACTCACTAGTTAAAATTAACCCTTGAAAATATTTCTTTCAGCAATGTTAGTCTAAGGGAAAATTTATTGTTCTTTAAGTAAGAAACTTATAAAATGTGCAGGACTACTTCTGAATGAAACAGAATATTTTCTATTGAAGAATTAATTCTCTCTCAAAGGGAATGTATATGAGAAATATTTGCTGGTACTGGTAGACTAGCATTAAGCTCCTCAATTGAAGATATGGAGAGATTAAGAAGATATTTAGGCAAATAAAGATTTTTCAGCTTTACTTCAACAGTACTGAAACATCCTTGAAATCTATTTGATTGCTCATCAGCCAGGGGACATCCAGACACCTTATGTCTGAGAAAGTTTCAGGTGGTGCTCTTTTATTTAAACTACTTTCCCTCCAACAGAGACTTCTGCAAACTCCTATTGTCATCAGTGTATCTCAAAGCATAGATCAGAAGTCTGAGCGTATCCCTGACCTTGCAGCAGACATCTTCCCATTTAATGCAGTGTAGTTTGTCAAATAAACTAGATATGGTGTCTTCCTGTAATGGGAGTGCATAACACATTCTTTTCCTACCCCAGATACATCCATTTCTGTATTTGTAGAAAGAACAGGTACAATCAGCAAACTGAAATAAAAGAAATGTTTTAGTTCTTTATTGTTCACCAGGTGCAACTGAATTTATAGTATGAAAAAAGAGATTAATTTTTACTCTGTTTAAGAAAGCCTCAGATGTGATTATTTTTGCTCCTATTAGTTTGTATTTTAAAACTTCTGGATGAACTAAAAAAGATATGGAACTTGCATATTTTTTTCCTTGATGAAAATCATTGGGCAAAAAAGGAGTGAGAGCTTTTAAATTCCAGTATAGATGTAAAGAGTTCATACCTCCTCCTTCTCACTCTCTCTTCTCACTTCCCATTTACAGGTACACTTTGGACCTGAAGAATTAACACCTTTATTTTTTGCTACTGAACATTGCCTTCTTTCTGAACTTGGTGGCTACTCACCCGAAGTGTGGACATAAACAGGAGGCTGCTACTTGACACAGTATGTAACTATGCCATGGTAACAGAGCTGTATTGTTATATTTGAAATGTGGGTTAACATTCCATTGGTGCTATTTGTCATGTGAAAAGCCATACTGTGCTCCACTAATGGCTCCTGAACACAACTGTTATTTGGCAATAAGGGTAAATACAGTGGATGCTGCTCTTGTGGTATGAAACCCTGAGTAGCAAATTGTGTCAGAAGTCAGCACCTTGTGAGAGTATAAAGCCCTGGAAGGAGCTTGGCATTCAAGTGCTGTTGAATAGTCTGTTGACGGGAACGCACTAACAGTTTAATTTGGACCTGATAAAATCCTACCAAGTTTGTGTTTTTGTCTTCTCTTGTATGTGCCCTTTTTGATCTTGCTAATAAAAATAAAAAAAGAAAACTGTAAAGAAAAAAGTACCTTACAAAAATACGTGCTTGGACTGACTCAGGCACAATTAAGCTAGAACATGCCAGTCTTAACCTACTGAGCTGTGTGTGGGTGTAACAGCATGAACAGAATTTGACACTCTCTACTGCCCGATACCACTGAAATATCTATGCAGAGTGATAAGCAGATAACAGATTGTCAGCCTTTTAGCTGAATTTCCTATTTTTGTTGGTATAAATCAGACTCTTGCTTTCCCCCCCTCTTGTTCTTCACCCTTTCCCCTTCCTTTGAGATATCCTAAATCCTTGCTGGAACCCTGCCAAATCCTTTGCTGCCTATGTCATTCATGTCTTTACATCCTTTCATTTTTGTAGGCTTTGTCTCATGCCATCCTTCTCACCAGAGATCCAGCTTCTTCTCTGCATGCAGGGATCACTTAGGGCATACGTCCCTTCTTTCTCTCAGCTTTCCTGGGAGCTCAACACATTGCTTCTGTGACACTTGAATCCTATGCTAGTCTGGGAAATGAGACTCCAGATTGAGACCACCCCCATGTCAGGTGCCCAGCTAATGCTCGGCATAATGTGTTCTGCATTCGCTTGCAGCATGCTAATGGAGAGTTAAGTAGCCTTCAAAAAGGCTTAGGAGATGTAACATCTCACACGGACCTTGCCTAAATCATATGGGCCTTGCCTTAGGGCCAACTGAGAAAGACACAAGATTACTAATTTGTTTACATGTATCTATTCACTTTTTGTGCTTCACTGGACAAATTAATACTCTTACAAAGAGACCTAAAAAGGCGCTGAAGAGGACGAAATTGTTCCTTTGTATACATACAGAATAGCCCCGGAAGTTGGCTAAATTGAAGATTATACGTATCTGTTCTAGAACAGAATTTAGCCGGCCCAAAGCTGGGTTGGTAATTTGCGACTTTAACCAGTTTGGAGAGCAACAAAATTTGAAAACTATGTTAAGGGCCAGATAAACTTCTCCATTTCCAAAAAGGGACAAATAAGAAGAAATGTTCCTTCCCTAATGCATAATTTCTCCTTTTTCTAGTGTAAAATATAGTAAATTACTCCAAACACAAACTAATCATCAAGAAGGCAACAATACTGTTAATGGTTTTAACATAGTACTCAGTCTGAGTTTACTCTGCCTTATGGAAATATCAAAGTCATTTTGATTATGCTCAGAGGTTTAATGTAGCTATTAGAACAACAGCTACTCTATTGGTGTTGCACCACTAGATTTGTTAAGTTGATTCAGCACTAGAACTATGACTCTTATTCTTCCAGTTGCATTTGTGATTTTGTTTTTGTTTAAGTTTGAGTAATTGAAGTCTTGTGGGAAGTAAAGTCATTGTTCATCTGCTTATTTCAATCTGTGCTGGGAAAGCCAATTTTCTCTTGTTAAATTATATTTCTAATGTTCAACAGGGATAGTTGCAGATACTTGCTGTCATGCCTTGCTTTCTCTGAAATACATCTTAGCTGACTCTCCAAGCTGTCTTATCACCCCCTGATGTTTCAGCAGCAAGATGATTCATTCAGAATGGTCTTGCCCCATTTCTGACATCTCAAATCTGTAAACCGAGATCATCTGAGAGGGATCTGAAAATGGTATTCTGTAATGTGACTAATGCAGAACTATTATCTAAACACAGCAATGAGGCCAGGCCAGATTTTTGTTTTTAATGAGTTTTCTGCTTTGAGGCTGCAATCCCACATCCATGCCTCCACTTCCGTTGGTACTACATTTTCCACGCCTGTGTTGCTTGTGGCTCCTCAGATGCCCTTGCAGACTAAGCATAACTCTTGACTACAGTGGTGAGAAGGGCAAATTTTGATGTAAGTATTCTGTTAGAATAAATGACACTTCCTGCTTGCCATGTTGATGAGAAAAAAAAAAAAAAAAAAAAAAGAAACAAAAATATTCTGCCATCCAGAACAGTGGTTATTTCTTTAGCAGAAGAAGTGCAGCTTGCAGTACTTGAGAGCTCTGTTTAAAAAAACAGTTTTTGAGGATCTGATCATTTTACTTAAGTGCTTCATTGAGGCCAGAGTCTTATGGAAACATTTTGTCAACTACCATATAAATGCAACCACTTGAAAAATAGGCAAAGGCAATGTAATTGTAGGGTATCATACCATAAACCGATGCAAAATTTTTTTCTTCTGAACAAAGAGCCAATCTTTGGTCCACATTTAATGAAAGAATAGAGCAGCTTTAATGAATGATGAAAAGTTGATCTAAGTCCTGCTGAAGTAAATGAATGGCTTTTTATCAGGCTTCTAATGCACAGAATAAAGCAACTGTCTTTGTTACTTTTTGAAGGTGCGAAAAATGCTTTGCACATTTTGAAAAAGTGAATTGTTGAGTTTCATCATAGCTTTAGAGCTGACCTTAAGTGTTAATAAGCTTTCTTTCAGAACATCTTTGAATGGAAAATGGCCAATTGTGCAATGAAGCCAAGTGAATACTTGGCGATAGAATGAGAGAATGTGCTTAGCTTACTGTTGTTCTTTGGTTGCTTGCTTTTCTTTTTTCTTTCTCTTCTTTTTTTTTTCTTTTTTTAGCTAAACATTTAAGGCATATGAGATGGCATAGGCATTCTCTTAAGACATTTAAGGAGATATCATCTGAATCCCTTATTTTCTCAGAGTACTGAAGGAGAAAGTATTGATTAGTATATATGCTGGAATTCACATCCTATTTGTAGAGAGATAATAAAAAAATAAAAAGACTGTGGTCCCAGTAGAGTTTTAGCAAAAGTAATGGTAACAATAATGACTTTCTTACAAACGCTTTCACATGTTAGGAAAATTTTCTGTTCTCTTTTAATAGCCATTAGGCTGGTTACGCTGAAGTGTATAGACTTGAAGGAAATTAAAATGAGGATATGTACACTGTCGCACCATTGTTATACTATTTCTAGGGTTTCTTTATCTAGATTAACACACTGTCTTAATGTTTAGTTGTCTGCCCATGCCTGCATTGGTCAGCTAGAGACAATATCCCAAATTCAGCCTGTCAAACTGACAAAAAAATATTAAGAGGAATGTAGCTTTTTGAAGACAAGTAGCTAGTAGCCATGAGGTTTGGTGTGTAAAGAGCAATTAGAAGATCTGTCTGCATCAAAAGCCCTTGAACATAGCTCAGAGAGATTTTGAACAAATCTTCTGCTGCCTGGGAATAAATTTCAAACACCCAAGGAAAAATATTTCTTGATACTGCTCATCATAGGTCACATTGTTTTGTCTGTTTAACTGCTGTAGTCCAAAGACACTGTTTCCTTCTTCCCAAGATGATTTGAGTGAAACACTTCAGATCTATCATTGAATACATTTATTTCATGCTGAGGAAGGCAAGAAAATGTATTGTGAAGAGATAAATTCTTTCGCCATTTCTATTCCAAAGAGTAATTCTATCAGGACACCCTCAGCACCTGTTCTTGCAAAGGCTGGTTTCTGAGCTTGCATCAAAAAACCTAGTCATTCATTTAGCTTGCTATAATGCATATATATTTTAATACTTCAATTAACAATTCAGATTAATTCAAAATGGGACTAAATATTAAGGAAAATATTATAAAAATCAATATCAATAATTCGTTATGTCTTTTTGGCTAGAAAGGTAATTTCTCAGAAATTATTAGGAAAGAAATAATTTACACAAACCTCTATCTTTACAATCTTACACTGACATAGTAATTATTATCACTCAGATTGGCACGAGAATAATCATTAAATAGGTATTTAGTTACAGGCAGATGTCTTGAAAATCTAATAATCTATTGGATCAGTATTAGGAGTGTTGTCCCATTTGATAAAAATATCCCTATTTATAATTGGGAACCAAGCAAAATTTTTCATGGTCATAATAAAGGTAGGTGTGTTTGTATACATACTCATATACAAACACATATATGTGCACACACACACTTCTGCTCTTTAATTAGTCTTTGATCAGTAGGAAACATGACAGATGCAAAAACTGAATCACAGAGTTCATAATGGTTGGGGTTGTCAGGGATTTTGGAGATCACCTGGCCAACCCTGCTGCTCAATCACGGCCAGCTAGAGCAGGCTGCCCAGAACTGTGTCCAGATAGCTCCATCCAAGGATGGAGACTCCACAGAACCTCTGAGCAACCTGTGGCTTCTGTTTGTGCCCATTGCCTCACTGAGCACCTCTATGAAGAGCCTGGCTCAGCCCTCTTAGCACCCTCCCATCAGGTATTTCTCTTCTTTAGGGTTGTAAATCCCAATTCTTCTAGCCTTTGCTTGCAGGTGTAATAGTCCAGTTCTTTCATCACTTGGTGGCCCTTTGCTGGACTCTTTTCAGCTCTGTGAGCTGCAGAGTGCTGTCAGTTGTGGACCTCAGAAGTGGACACATTACTCCAGCTGTGGCCTCACAAGTGCTAAATAGATGTAAACAATGGAAAAAGTAGAGAGTGCAGGTGAGTTGGGTAGATTCAAGACAAGTCAAGCTGAATTGAGAAAACCCCTGAACAATGGAGTTAGCACTGAGCAGAAACATTTCTTTTACATCTAGAATGAGTAATTTCACAAATGGGGTAATGGTGGTAAACATGACATAGCTAACCTTTTTCTACCCCAAGCAAAAGAACAGTTGTTTTATTAACAGAGAAGAAAAGTAAATAGATAAGGTACTAAAAGAATATCTAAATGCTGAGCACTTCTGTGTGTTACTATTCTTTTATGTGTTTGTGAAAGATGCGTACATATTTCAATAGGTGTTTCTTGAGGGAAGACTTACACCCAGAATTTGAAATGAACGAAGCAAGATTGTTTAGTTTTCACTTCTTGTTAACTGCAAGGCCCCCTTTAAGTTGTCATTATTTTTTTTTCAGTGGATTCAGTGTTGACAAGTGCAAAGGGTTACAATCCTCTGCCTCCTGCTGGATATTTTGTTCACCAGCATCTGAGAACCGTCTGCAATGTGAAGGAATTGAAGTGCATACATAGATAATCTTTTCTTTAGTATGTTTATGGTGACAGATTGAGAGGTCCCTGTTGCTCTGCTGCTACTCCCAGTAACTCATAATACTAAAGATGTCTGCAACTTCTTTCTTCAGTTGTCTCTTTTCTGAAGAGTCCTTATCCACTTAGCACACTTCCCATGGAAGGTATTGCAAACCTGCAATTATTGTTGTTGTGCTTCTTTGACCATTTGTTGATCTTTCATCCTTTTGTAAATAGTGTGTGTGTGGGGGGGCAGAGCAGTATACGGTAATTAAAATGAGACAGACGCCTAGATTTATAATGTGGTACACTAATATATCTTAATAGTTTATTTTTAATAACTAATGGCCATTAAAATACGTTCTTATAAACTGATTAGTAGTAATAATGGCTTTATATACATAAAATTCCACATTTCCCCACATTTTTGTTGCTCTTATTTGAATCTGCCGTTTCAATACCCAGATGTTGACTTTTGCAGCGCTGAAGTCAGTTCTATGACTGCTCATCATGCTCATCAGACACTGTCACCTTACTTCTCCCTTCCTGTTCCATATCCCTCAGGTATATGTAGCTCTGTAATGCGCTGCTGGCAGTGGCCCTCTGCATTAAAAGTGCATTGTCTATTTCCTTCACCCAGCATTTTGTCCTCCAAAGTTATTCTATCTTTTTATCCCTGAGAGGATCTTCAACTTTAGATCCTTTCTTGAGGGGCCTTAATTCAAAAAAATTAAGCAGAATAATAAGTTCAGAGAGTACCTCCTAGCATGAAATTAGATTTCAAGTGAAAGTTTAAGCACTCATCACTCAAAAACTCTTAACTTCTCCGAATCAGCTATTTTATAAGGTTAATGCAACATTAACATCAGTGGAATCATATTTTTTTCAGCCAATCACAAATATTTTCTTCATGTTCATCATTAACCTGGCATTAGCTAAGTATAACTTATGCTGTGGTCAAATGCTCTTGTGGTTTAACATGCATCCAGTTCTTTTTCTGGGCAAATAAGAGAAGTAGTGAAATAAGTTTAAAAGAGAAAAGCAAATGCCATAAACTTACTTCTTTGGGGTTTTTCGTCCTGCTTGTTTTACAGCTTCTGTTGGTTAGTTGCTGTAGGACTGAAGCAGTCACATTTTTGTCAAGCAAAACCATGCCAAGCTTGTGTTTTGGGGGCTGTAGCATTGATGGTTCAGCCAAGGACCAGCAGGGGCCAGGAGGAGCCCTGCCCTCCATGCGTCAGGAGAACTGTCTGTCTCTGTGCTTCCAATGATTTTCACAGAGGCTCAGTAGGATGACCTCCTTCTGGATCTCATAATTGTATTTATTACTCCATAGCAGAACAGTTACATAAAAATTTTTATTATTATTATTTTTTGAAGGCGTCTGCAATAGAAAGTTCAGTTGTGGCCCTCTTTTTAAATAACTTTTCAAATAAAATGAGAAAAAGATGGGTAAGATTGTGAAGGTGATACACTAGGAATAGATAACTGAGAGGAGACCAAAAAAATCTAGAGCAAAGTAAGGAAATTGAGAGGGAAGGGTGTGGGATTTGATGCAGGCACTAAAAGACGAACAACATGAATAATTGGGGTGGTGCATGTTTTGTATCTCTGCTTATTTTTGCAGCATGTCTAATGTGCTGTTATTCAGGAGGAAATATAATGTCTTGGAAAGTAGGATCACTGGGCAATATAATCTGTTCACCTCTGAAGCTTTTAGAGTTCCTTACACATAAAATATTTTCTGGAAGCATCTTTTCATTTTTACCCACTTACATAGATTATTCCTGTTATTGAAATTCTTATTGCTTACCAGGACACTAAAAAAGCTTAAAAACTTATAAATGCTGCCAATTTAGCTACATCCCATAGAAATAACTAGCAGAACAGTAAATATCTAGCAATTAAAATTTGGAAACTTTCTGTGGTAACCTTATTGGAATTTATTTTACACCCCAAAGAGATTGCCAGGTTTTGTGTTACCGTCTTTTCAAACAAAGGTCCCATTTATCACCCCTTCTTCATTTTTGCTGTTAGTTGTGTATGCTGCATAGTAATTTTCAGTTGTTTTTTCAGCTTTAACCATAGCATAAACATCTTTACCATCAATGTACAGTAATTACAATGAGATGAGTACAGTTTTGGTAAAATATCCTTAAGTGGAGAGATTCTGGCAGTGTTTTGTAAAGAAAAGAAACTGTGGTGTATTCTGCAGCTACCTATTGTTTAAATCACCTTTTCATATTTTTCCATTGTTGTTGTTTATTTTTAGCATTTTCTTTCAAGATGTTTAAAATCATAACTTTGGTTTTATCTTACATTTTTGGATTCTGTCCTGCTCTCAGATACATGGAATAGTACTCCAAGTATCTGGACTTTTTGGGTATTTGAGACATAGATTAGTTCAGCATGATTCAGTCTTTCTTTCAGAAAACAACTTCTGTAATTCTAAGATTAATTCTATGGTTAAGAATTTTTTAATGATTACATCCATGTTTAAAAAGACAATGTAGTTTGTCCTTTTTTATACTATACATGTCACTGATATCAAGCCATTGTAAAAGGTCACGAGGTTGGTCAGGTAGAACTTGCCCTTGGAGAAGCCATTCTGGCTGTCTCAAATCACTTCCACGTTCTCCATGTACCTTAGCAGAGCTTATAGGAGGATCTGTTCCATGACTGTCCCAGGCACAGAGGTGAGGCTAATTCCCAAGGTCCTCCATTCTAACCTTCTGACAGATGGGTACAATATTTCCCTTTTTTCCAGCCACCTGGAACTTCACCTGACTGCTATGACTTTTCGAATCTCAGGTAGAGCGGCTGATGCACATACATCAGCCAATTCTTTCTGGCCTCTGTGGTGCATCTCATTGGCTCCTATAGACTTATGTATGTTCAGGTTCCTCAGGTGATCATGATCTTGGGAAGAATTTTGCTCCTCCAGTCCCCATCCATTTGAGAGGTGTGGGAAGACAGATTGCCGTTGAAGACTGAGGCCTATTACTGAATGGAAGGGGGACCCTGGTAACAAAGGACGCAGAGAAGGCAGAGTTACTGAACAGCTTCTTTGCATCAGTCTTCACTGACAGGACCAGCTCTTGGGAATCTCTGACCCAAGAGACCAGAGTAAAGGAATGTCGGAAGGAAGGCTTTCCATTGGTCAAGGAGGATTGGGTTAGAGAGCAGCTAGGTATATCTGACATACACAAGTCCCAATGGTCCTGATGGGATGCATCCATGAGTCCTGAGAGAGCCATAGAACACCACAGGTAGGCTGCTCACAGTCATCTCTGAAAGGTCATGGCCATCAGGAGATGTGCCTGAGGGCTGGAAGAAAGCAAATGTCACCCTGGTCTTCAAAAAGGGCAAGAAGGAGGACCCAGGGAACTACCAGCCACTCAGTCTCACCTCAATCCTTGGGAATGTGATGGAGCGCCTCATTCTGGAGGCCATCTCTATCCACATGGGTGACAAGAAGCTGATCGGGAGTAGTCAGTATGGATTCACTGAAGGTAAACCATGCTTAACCAACCTGACTGCCTTCTACAGTAAAACAACTACCTGGGGTGGACGAGGGGAGAGCAGTGGGTGTTGTCTACCTCGACTTCAGCAAGGCTTTTGACACTGTCTCTCACAATATCCTCACAGGCAAACTCAGGAAGTGTGGACTGGATGAGTCAACAGTGCAGTGGATTGAGAATTGGCTGAACCAGAGGGTCATATTCTGTGGCACAGAGTTCAGCTGGAGGCCTGTCACTAGTGGTGTTCCCCAAGGTTCAATACTGGGCCCAGTATTGTTTAACTTGCTCATCAGTGACTTGCATGAAGAGGCAGATGCCTTATCAGTAAATTCATAAATGTCATAAAGCTGGGAGAGTAGACAATACTCTGGAGTGGTGTATAGCCCTTCAGAAGGACCTCACCAGGCTGGAGACATGGGCAGAGAAGAACTTTCTGGAACTGAAAAAAGGCAGATGCAGGTTCCTGCACCTGGGGAGGAATAACCCCATGCACCAGCACACACTGTGGGCCAGCTTCTTGGAAAGCAGCTCTGCAGAGGAGGACCTGGGGGTCCTGGAGGACAGCAAGCTCTCCACGACCCAGCAGTGCCCTTGTGGCCAAGAACGCCAATGGTGTTCTGGGGTGCATTAGGAAGACCGTTGCCAGTAAAGTAGGGGAAGTGATCCTGCCCATCTACTCAGCCCTGGTGAGGCCATATTTGGAGGGCTGTGTCCAGTACAAGAGAGACATGGAGCTCCTGAAGTGGGTCCAGCAGAAGGTGACTAAGATGATTGAGGGACTGGAGCATCTCTCTTATAAGAAAAGGCTGAAAGAGTTGGGTCTGTTCAATCTTGAGGGGAGATTGCTGAGAGGGAATCTCATCGTGTATAAGTGTCTGAAGAGACAGTGTCAAGAGGATGGAACCATGCTCTCTGCTCAGTGGTGCCCAGCAGTAGAACAAGAGGCAATGGGCAAAAGCTGATGAACAGGAAGTTCCACCTGAATATGAGGAAGAACTTCCTTACTGTGCAAGTGACTGGGCACTGGAATGGATTGCTTGGAGAAGGTGTGGGGTCTCCCTCACTGGAGATATTCAAGAACTGCCTGGACACAATTTTGTGCCATGTGCTCTAGGATCACTCTGGTTGAGCAGAAAAGTTGGGCCAGAGGACCCATGGTGGTCCCTTCCAACCTCATCCATACTGTTATTCTGTTATTCTGTGAAAACTGCTGTTGTTGCTTTCTCCTCAGCTGTTGTTACTAGTTTTCCAGAACTCTTTATCTGTGCAGGTATGCATTTTTTGGCCTTCCTTTTCTGGTTAACATACATATAGAAGCACTTCTTGTTATTATTGGTGTCCCTTGCCAAACTGAGTTCCAGCTTCACCTTGGCTTCCTCACTCCATACCTACACAACCAAACTTCATCTCTATACTCTTTGCAGGTTACCTGTTCTTGTTTGTATTGCCCGTGCTTTTGTTTCTTTTCCTATAGTTTGACCAGTAGTTCCCTACTCAGCCATGCTGGTGTCTTGCGTTCCTTGTCATTCTGTCTCTCAGTTCTCACAGTTATCTGCTTTTAGAATCCAAGTTTCCTGCCCCTTTACTGACTGTCTCCTGTCCTGAATTCTCTTTGCTTTACTGTATCCATTGTTCACTTTTTGCCCAGCATATTTTTGCCTAACTGTCTATGCAGGAGTATCTCTCCACATATACTGTCAGTCCCAGCCCTTTCTCCACAAGGTGTTTTCTGCCTCTTCTTATCCCAAATACTTGACCCAGATAATTTTCTGGTGTCTGTCTGCCTTCCATGTCTTCTTCCTCCTATTTCCCCTGTCTTCCATTCTCATCCACTTCAGTTTTCTTCCTGTTCATAGGTCTCTTGATCATGTATTTAAAGTATGAAGTATAAGTATTTCAATAATGTGAATGCTGAACTTTCAAAAATGTGACAAAAAGGGTTTTTAAATTATATTTTCAATTATTTGTATGTGTCTTTGTGTTCAAACTTCAGAGTATATCTTGTTCATGGGCTAGAGCTTTTCTTCACATACAGAGCACTAGAAGTGTGCACACTTAGAAAATGGAAGCAGATGTTCTCATAAAATATCTTGATTCCAGCAGCTGAGGTTTCGGAAAGGCTATCAAATGTTTCTAACTCTCACAATAAATTATGTAACTTGGCACTAATATGCTGATAGTATGCTATCAGTAGTGCAGCTCTAACAACTCTGAATTGTTCTCACTTTTTAGGGCAGACGTACTGAGGTGTGGGTTCCTTTGCATCATGCATTTAGGAACTGAAAACAGAACAGCATGGTTGTGATGTCTATATTAAATAATGAGGAAGAACATAGTCCTCTAGAGCAATAGGTTTCCCACTGTGTTGAGTCACTAAGCAAGCTGTCACTGTTGATGATGTACTCTTATTTTTAGAAATCCTTCAATGAAAGTCAGGCTGAACCCTACTATGCCATATTTTACATTGCTTAAGTTGTTGTGATGCCAGTTTTCATTATTATTGATGTTAAACACTTAAAGAATATTTCTGGGTTAAGCAAAAGGTCTTCACGCATTTCAATGATTTATGAAGCAAATAGGCTTGCTAGATGTCTGTGAAGTGCCACTGATGGATTCAGTGAATGCAGCAGTAAGCACCCATTACAGCACCTAGAACTCAGTTTTCTAACTGGTTTTTGTTCCATTTACAAGTTATGAAAGACTCTTGATGATGCTTTTAGCTGAGAAATAGTTTAGAATGTAATATTTTTTTGAAGAATAATTCTATCTGAAACAATGTGGAAAATGGCAAACAGCTTTAAGAAGGAAGAAAATGCATTGTGTTACTGTTCTGTGAACCCTGGCTGTATCATGCAGCCTCTTAGGATAGTAATATGATGTCTCAGGATAAGCTGCCAGAGTCTTCTATCCATACACTTTGTAGAGAGGGTTTTGTTTCTACCAGGCTAACTTTAGCTATGGAGATACTTTTTACTGTCATTCCTTGACACCCACTTTTCCCCTGCTTCTAGATTACAATATTCATCTTAATTATCTTTACTTACTTAAAATTGAAATATCTAGATTTCATCTAGGGTTGATGAAAAGAGTTTTCCAAGGGAGAAGAGAGATTTTACAAGGAAGATTAGTACCAAGTATATTAGTGATAGCCAAGAGAAAAGTTTTTATTGCTATTTTCACGTTTAAAGCTGTGAAAAGGAAGAGATACTACAAAATCCTGACCAGGCTGAACCTTGTTTTTCTTGGCATCTTTGGTGGTTTTTAGGATGGTTAAAAGTAGGTTACTCCTTACATTGTCTTTCACTCAAATGCAGATATGTTATTGTTAAAACAGTTATAAGAGCTTCAGCATCCACAGATTGCTTCAGAAAGTTGAAACATTTGACTTATGAAGCAAGGCAAGAGACAAAGCAATCCCCTTCCTCTCAATCCTTCCATAAAACTCCTCAAACCTACAAATAAAAATCCAACTATCTAAATAAAACAACAGCCACAAAATCTTTTTCTACAGCAGTTATCAGAAGATCATACCACCTATTATAAAAACATGTATACAGTTTTTTCCTACACATTAAGGAGGGCCAAGAAGATACTTTAATATGGAAGGCATCACTGCTTTGAGTAAACTGGTATGCCTAATTTGGCATACTTGAAAACTGGGAATACAGAAAATCGTGGCTAGTCAGTAAGGCTAATTCAAATTAATTGGGCCCTCAAATTTGGAATTCTCTTTCGTAAAAGATGCAAAAAACCTGCATAGTTAAGTGGCAAATGATCCTCAGACAGTGACTGCAGAGGAAAAAATGAATTCAAAGACTTTAGATTTTGTTATACTCACGTGCCATACTTCATAGACTATAAACTTGCTTAGCCATGAACTGTTGTAATTTATGTTGGTGTATTTAAAATACATGGAAGATGGTAAGACCTGCATAGATTACAAAAAACAAAACAAAACACAACAAAACAAAACAAATTAAGAAAAATAAAAGGTTCTGAGACCTTCGTATTGTCATCTTGTTTGTCAGAACAATTCAGAGAAAACTTGATGTCTCAGATCAATCCTAAAGCATGTGTATTTTCTTCCTCCTTTGTAGCAGTGTAGTTATATTACACTGCAGAGTTAAACTTGGGGTAAACCCATACTGATATTTAGAAGAATACAGGGTGTGATTAAGTACTGAGTAAGTGTCTTACATTTTCTGAGTATTGAATCCCAAAATAAAGTGAGATTGAATGCGTTTTTTTCCTGTAAAGCTTCTTTAGGCCTAATTCCCAATGGCTTGGCTACTAGATGAGGCCAAAATCATTCAGAGTTTTAAAAGATAATAACCAGAATAGCTAATAACCTGATTATTAAAGTGCTGAGCTTGGATATCAGAGGAAGCCAAAATCATACAGTGTTAAGAGACTATAAGCAGAGAGAATAGAGAATAGATATTAACTTGCTTATTAATGTATTGAGCTAAAAGGGGTGCAAGTCATCAATAGAAGTCAGTTGTTTGAGTTAATGCAGCAGTAAGCTGAAGCAGAAGGTCTCCTACCTGAGGTTGCTTGCTCTTTGGCAACATTTTTTTTCTGTTGTTTTGGAATTTTTCACAATTTTGTGGTCAAGGGGTTTAGTTCTGTTTTTGAACTGAATGCTATTCATACCAAGGGTGCTGGATATACTGCAAGAGTGAAAGCAAGAGAAGAACAAGGGAATGGGAGGAGCCATTCAGATGTCAAAAAAGAAAATTCACTGAAAACATTTAAATCAGTATATTGACAATAGGAATTTAGAGCCTGCATTTTCATAAATGACATCTAAACCATTTTTAACTTAATACTCTGAATAGATGGCAATGTTGATGCATGTAGCTACAGCTAATGATGGTCAAAATTCTTTTCACTCCTGAACTGATTGATAAAAGGGGATAAAATAATGCTGTCCAGTTTTTCCAAGAAAATTTCAGAGGTCATGAAAAAAATCTAAAAGACAATCAAGTAGTGAAAAAATTCAGTTGCAAACCTAATATTACTGAAATCTGTTCTGGGTTTCTTTATCAAACTCTTGTTTGCACATACATTTCAGTCATATTAGTACTTACAAACTGGAAGTCATCTTTAACTTTGGTCAACAACTGGTACAAATATGGTAAAACACCATCAGACGTGATGAGATACACAGCATCCTAGCTGTGAATCTGTATGATTCTCCTTTCTCATTTCAATACATGTAGGTGTGAATATAAATACACATATATATGCATATTTGTCCACAATAGTGGGTCCTTTTTTGTAATTCCTGCTTTAGAAATGCTTTCATATCTCCTGATAGTTTTGTCCCTTTTAATTTCATGTATAAAAACGTACAAGAAGTTCAGTCGATCACCTCTCTCTCCCCCTTTCTCTTTTGAAAGCTTGCCAAAAATCTAGCCACCACCTAGGCTATTAGTGCATTACTCCATATTCCTCTACCCCCATGCCAATTTTAAAATCCTTTTCATTTGCACCTTTTATAACTAATGGATGATACTTTGGGGAAAATTACAGTGGCATTTGCAAAATGATGCTACTTTAAAAGACAGTGTTATTCTTCAAGTGAACATAGCGCAAAAATAAGCAATATATTTACAGGGGGAAAAAAAAAGAAGGCTAATGTATGCTCAGCTTAACTTCATCAGAGGCACAAGATGACATAAGATGATGCGTTTTACTCCTTTCAGGGTGGTAGAACTTCTACCAGGTTTCAAAGAGATCAACCTGGACTCAGGCTGCTGGTGCTGAAAGATGATTCATCAAGCCATCATGACTGAGAAAAACACTTGGCAGTTTATTGACTTGAGTGGGTTGTTATATCCTGATGACTTTAATGAAACTTGGTCACCTGTTTACAGTCCGTGCATGAAACCTTTTCTGAACTACCATCTTAAGACTGCATTAAGGGGCTCTTTGTAGTTGTTCAGTTCAAAGGAGATATGTGGGTAGGAAAGTCATTGAATCTACCACTAGAAGTTTGCTGTTGCCTTTAATTTCTACCTTTTTCCCCTGTCATTCACTGGTATGTGTATCTGTGGCGGATGGACATTTAAAGGCATATGTTTGACAATCCTGTTTTGGTTTAATTACCTGTGAAGAGACATTTGTGGTTAAACCAATATTGAAAAAATATATTGATCTTTGATCAGAGATCCTTCAAAAGCTACTGAAGTGTGGAAACATTCTGCTATGTCACATTGTATTTCTCCCTCATTGAATTCAAAGGAAACCTGCAATTCAGCTGGAGTTGGTATGACAAAGTCCCTACACAGTGGCAGGAAGGGACACAAAGGAGCTGTGTATTCAAGGTCTTGTAGTGCAGGACCTTGCACCATTTGTAGTCCAAATCAGTGACGGTTTAGAGATTAATTTTCCTTTCTCCAACCATTTTAGTACATCTAGTACATCTGAGTTTTCAACTGGTTATTAAGGCATTGGACCCAAGGATTGCAAACTTTTAAAAAACTTTAATTCTGACTTCCTCGATGGTCTATAATCTGGTAAATGTGAAGATTTATGCCCTTCCTGTGAAAAAGACCACTGGAAAATGTTTTGTGTAAATTCAGATGGAGCTGCAGAGAACTTTGGGGTTTGAAAGATTAGGTAATGAATAAGAGAAATAGAGGCAGATGAAATATGATTTCCTATGCATGGTGTATTTCAGGGAATCATTAATCCATCAGAATATGACCATGAGTTATGTTCACAGTATTGCACTAGAATGTCTCAAAAAGGGTATTTAGATGTACTCATGAAGTTAAATATGGTAAGACTATAAAATATTGATTATTTAGCACACATAATAGCAGTAGACTATGCAGACCTTATTTTTCATGAGGAACACAATGCAGTAATTAATCTTCCTATGGCTTGGCTTCATTTCTGTTTATGTATTTTTAGGGCAGGAATATTAAAATACCTTCATTTAGAGTTAATTCATAGCAAGAACTGAACTATGAATGTTTAGTTTGTACAAATGTCTTCTATCACCATGTTGAAAACAGGTCATGTTCCTTTCTTTCTTTTTGACAGTAAAGAACAAAAATTGGTAGTAAAGTAGTGCTTGGGTTTTAAAATTCAGTGACTATTCTTGGAATTCTGATCTTCTGAATTGCACTTACTGCTCACCAATGCTTATGTCATTAGGAATTAATTAGGCGGTCAATGAGATGAATCTTCAATTTAAAGCTTGCACTCTGGATTTTTTAATATGTTCTTTTGCTTATAAAATTACAGAGGCAGTTAAATGGTTATACTGTTAGCTCACTGAGGGTTTGTTACCACAAAAAGTATTCTTACTGCCATCTTGTCCCTAGCTTATGCACTTGTAGGGAAAAAATACTTTATTATGTCAATAATTGCTGCACCAGACCTGAACATAATCCCATTATCTTGCTCTTCAAATGCAGAAGAACAGCATGCATAGTTCATTACGAACAGAACTGAGCTAAATTCCCTACACCTGTATTCTGGATAGTCTAGGGAGGAGTAGTTCAGAAAATTGGCACACCTAGAAGTATGAACCAAATGCAGGTCTTTTTACTGTTGAAGTACCCACATTTAGTAGCACAGTGTATTTTGAGTATGGAGTGGATACATCTGTGATAATTCACATGTATGAGTGCGTGGCTAGAAAATGTTTAATTTCTTAGTGCTTGATGTTTTGGGTAGAATTTCATGTGTGTTCAACTATTAACACAAACCACACTGACTTGGGAGCTGAAGACCCAGAGTAATTCTCAGCATCCCTTCCTGTGTGGAGCAGTTGCACCTTCTCAGGCCTTAGCTTTCCTGAACAGACAGGTTCTGTCTGGTTTTCAGGCGACCGGGTGGAAGCAGAACCAAGCTGTCCAGGTCCATTGCATCCCATCCCAGCTGTCCATGCCATCATGGACTCCAACAGTGTGACTGCCACCCAAGACACATCTTTGCCTCTGCAGCACTGTGTCCCAAACACTGTCAAGGGCAAGAGCCACCTTGACTGTAGTGATACCTCACTTTGAAATGCAAAAATAGGAATTGGGGTAGACAAGAAGAG
Source organism: Donacobius atricapilla (assembly GCA_013397315.1). Taxonomy (NCBI): domain Eukaryota; kingdom Metazoa; phylum Chordata; class Aves; order Passeriformes; family Mimidae; genus Donacobius; species Donacobius atricapilla. The sequence continues at coordinate 517,911 of WBMY01011659.1, forward strand.
GTCTGCCGAGAGATCTTCCTAAAGTCTTGCAATTGTGGAATCTCCACCTGTCTTCATAGTCTTTTATTTCGGTCTTTTGCCATTTTTAACATTATAAGTTTTTCTTAATATCTGGCTTGAATCTCCCTTGTTGCATTTTAATCCTGTTATTTTGCATCAGTACACCTTATTTTATTCCTGTTTACAGTAGCTTTTTATACCTGAAGATTCTTATTATTACCTGCATCTGTTTATTTTCTTACATAAATAAATTATCCCAGTTCTTGCAATCTCTCTAAAAGGAATAAGTTTTCACTTTATTGTTGTTGGAAGAAGTCTTGTATATCTCACATCTTTCTTGAAGTACGTTTTGCAAAACTGAGGTATCATTGGTATCAGAGCTGACTTCTACCATCAGTAGAGCAGAAGGGCTGCATCAAGGCACGTGTTGACCTGTAGATACCTGTTTCCATTCACACATGCCAGTTTGTTTCTTGACTTTTTCACAATGGCACAGAATTTCTGGCTTGCGTTTACCATGTGATATGTTACAACCTCTGAACCCTTTGCTGAAAAGCTGCTCTCATCTGTCTCTTCTTCCCCTTCTGGATGCAGATGATTATCTTCTTGTGTGTCTTCGTCTTGATTTCTTTTACGAAATTTGTCCAGCTTCTAAAGGAGGTTTTGTATTCCAGTGCTGTCTTTTAATGTGCTTACTAGAGCTGTAAGGTTGTTGTGACCAGCAGGTCACAAACGCATTCAGGTTCCAAAACGTTACCGAGAGTAGGGAGTCATATTGGGTTCAAAAAAGCTCCCTGCAAGATCCCATTCCTCCACTATGAGAATAAAGCAGTTTATGATTCTCCTCAGTGAGTTTTTTTTGAACAGTTTTGTAACCACTTTACAGTAATTTTGCAATGTGTCTTTGCTGAGCTTGCTTATGAGGAAGCCAAATTAAAGTTTGTCAAATACTTATCAAAATCAATATACAGAGTTTTGACTACTTTTCCTTATCCATGTGCAGTGTTTTCCTTTCACAGAAGGAAATTAGTCTGGTCTGACATGATTTATTCTTAATAAATCTATTCTAGCTGTAAGTTATTTCCTTTTTCCTTTCCACATAGTTTACTTGATTTTTAATTCTGAGTTTTTTCTGCAGTCAAATTATCTGTACATTCTTGTCTTTTCATGGACAGTGTTGTGGAACTACATAATTCTGATATAGGTAGTCAGATATATATGGATGATGATATTTGGAGTGGGTCTACAGCTGGATCAGCCATCCAGCCCTGGCAGATGTTGACATTGCTTCAGCCCCTCAGCAAAGACATTGTAACTGTACCGACTCATATCCTATCTATACATGCCTGTTGTATTTTAAGGATCTGTACTCCATGGGAAAGATACTTCAGAAACATTATTTTACAGTGGAAGGGAAAGATCTAGATTTTGAAGGTGGGTTTTATTTCAGGTTTATTTCTTCTATAGCCCAGGAATAGTGGATAGCAGTGTGTTGGGTAGGGGGCAGGACAGGAACATCTAGATGTTAAGAAGCAGAGAAAAAGCTTTTCAGGACTTTTGATTCTTCATGTCTTGAAAAAAAGCTAGTACTGACTTGTTTTAATGGAAGTGAAATATCAGAATAAAGCAAAAAATTAAAAGAAAAATTATGGGAAGTTCAAAAATGTAGCTATTTCAATGATATCTTTGCCCCCATACCACCAAGTGTCAGAAGAGAGTTGGGGCAGGTGGATTCCTGCTGTCTTTTGTGAGCAGGTTCAAATGAGAAGACAAGTAAGAGCAATTTCCTCTCTCTTCTGTTCTCATCTCCTTTCTTTCTCTCTTCTACCAGGTAAACACAACTTATATATTTGTGGAAGCTTTTAAACTTTTTTGGCCCAACTCCAGACCTGCTGTAGATTAGCAGTGGCACATTCCATTAGCTGTTCATGTGCAACCTGAAACCTGCAACCTGAGAGCTGTTCCACCATTTCAAGCTGGGATCTCGGATCTCAGATTTGAAAGCTCTTTATTGGCTCCTACACCATCTCCCTGTATTTGGACAGTGTCATTCCTACTCACAAAATGGGAAGCTGTTTGACTAGGATGAGGTTTAGTAGCTTGCATATTACTACAAAGATTGTTGTATTTTCTTCAGGAAAGAAGTCTTCTATTAGCTCTCTTTACCCAGTATCATGATTCACTGTGGCGCCTATGCCTTATAATAACAATAAGAAACACTTAGGAAAAATGTAAGCTGGAAAGAAGAAAGAGCTTTGGTCTGTGAACAGCTAAGACAAACAAGCTTTTTCTAGTGTGACAGATACAGGAATATTCCTCAGTGTTACTTGGGATGTCATCAGATTGCTTGTCCATTTCTGCAGTCCTGACATTTTCCTGAATAGCACTTTAAAGGATTTGATCTTGGAAAGCATACCTAACTCATCCAAGCACATGCACCAACTCTTTGAAAGAAAGTAATTTTGCATCCATTGCCATTTCTGTTTTTCTCTTCCTTCATTGCTTGCCTCTGTAGAGCTTACTGGAAAGCGATTGAGTCTCACTGACTCTGAAACCTATTGATCAGATTTGAAGAGTATAAAGGGGAAACATTAACATTGGTAAAATGTAGGGCCAAAGATTAACACCAGCACTAGTCTGTAAGCAGGAAAGTCAGGAAGGTGCAGCAGGAGCCATGCACGTTCTCTGGTTCCAAGGTGATAACAGAGCTGGTAAACATAAACATTTGCGGTGAGGAAGGAAAATTTCTTCTGATTACTGCTGCCAGGTGGAAAAAAGAGCAAAACTGTGAGTTATGCTGTCAACACCAGGTCACCAACAGCCACTGATGTTATTTAGAGCCTGTGGATATGGTAATGTATGTTTGTAGAAAAAAAAGCAGGAGGAGCACAAAGAAAAGCTAAAGATGACAAGGAGATACCAGAAGTAGGAAGAAGATGACAACAGCTATTTAAGATAAGGATGGTTAACAAGTGCCATGAGGGCTGCGAATGTGTGAAGTGGGACATTTAAGTGGAGCATGAGGACTGCAAAGCTTCTAATCTGACCAGTGAAGATGTAGCAGACTGGTTGGCAGGTCAGTCCAAGTGAAAGTATTACTCTCTGTGTTCTGTGAAGAGAGTGGATCTGTAGACTCAGGTTAGGTCTCTCAATGCTTATCAGGTCAAGTACAGAACAAACTCCAGTATTCAGTGTTTAGATGTTTTAATTACCAAAAAACATGGTGGTCTGTGTCTTGAATTCCAGTAAACACCCATCAACTCCATTTGTATTCATACCGAGTCTATGGAACCAAAAGCAGTCCTGGGACCATTTTATGAACTTTGACAGCTTTGTCACAGATTTGGTGTGGGTTTGTTTTTTGGTTTTGTTGGTCTTTGTTTGCTTGTTTGTGTTTTTGTTTGCTTGTTTGTGTTTTTGTTTGTTTGTTTGTGGTTTTTGTTTGTTTGGTTCTTTTTTTTTTTTAATGGGAAATATATTGGTGCTCTCATTTTAATACCCAATCCCCGATTCTGCAGCAAATTCACATGCAGGGATGGCTAACACTATGGATACTGGATGTCAGGTATGTTCTAAGCATTGTGAAACTTTCTTAGAAAAGACTGTACAGGGTTGTCTCTTCTAATAAGCAAAATTCTTTTTAATAATCATCTAAACAGAAGTGTTATTCATTTCACATTTCTGCAGGAAAGTGTTAACATAGTAATGCTTTGTGATCATGTGTTAGTTATTAGGTTCATAATGAGTATAATACTGTCTTAGTTGTAATGTCCACTAATACAGCAGAAAAATACAGTATGCTAATGTGTGTTCCTTCAAGATTAACTATGGAAAGTGAAAGTGCATTTCTGTGCTAATACAGTAAAAATCTATTAAACCTGTAACATTTGAGCATAGAAAAAGAACTATTTTAACAGGTTTGTTCCATTAATTGTCATTTGTTTAAGAGGTCTTCTTAGTATCATACATTTTCTGATTTCACACTCAGTTGTTTTTTTGTTTTTTTTTTTTCCTGTGGACACATCTTTTTCCTTGACAAGTTGTATTATTCTAAGTTACAGGGATTCTGACATTATCTTGAGGATTTTTTTACAAATTATACATGCAGAGTGCTTTGAATATATAATGGAATTTCACACCATATACAAACTTGCTGGTGTACCACAACAGTTCCGTCCAGGTCATGGTCCAGATTTCTCTTTCCCTTCTTAAAAGTTACATTGCCACAACAGAGGAAAAACTATTGCTGCTACTGCTTCTCTTTCACCCTATTTTTCTCTCAACAGTGTGCTCCAAATCATCTATTGCCAAGACCTTCATCTCTCTCTCTATTTCTTGGACTGATTATAGAAGCAGGGGCTGTTTCAAGCTTTCTCTTTCCAGCTTGATCCATTTTTGTGCTGCACTGACTCCCCCTTTTAGAGGTGCTGCTTTCTGTTACTGCAGCCCTGGGTGGACATTTGAAATGAAACAGTGCATAATACCATGGAAAGGTACTATTTTGGTGTAGTATTTTAAAACTGCACTAACTGGAGGAAAAGGAGGAAGAGGGTACAAGCTCATTGGATTCCCTGCATTTCCTCTGATGCAGCAGAGAAGGATTCCCTGCACTGAGAAGGCAGAGGAAAGGGTTAAGCTGTCAGAGAAGTAAGCCTAGTGCTTCAGTCTCTTAAAGCATGGAGAAAAGGGAAGAGAACTGAAGTTGATGTCTTTTAGGGGTCACACATGGTTCCCACTGATGAAGCCGTTTGATACATTTTTTTTATCCCTGTCAATAGGAGCCATAGTATCTGATGTTTATAGTTATTTCCTCTTGGAAATTGTGTATGTGAGAAGTTCATACCCTTTGCTACTTCCTGTAGTAAATGTTCATATCAGTTCTTTCCAAAAGATTGATTCCTAGCTTGCTGCAGCACAGTTCATCAAATCCTTAATACAGAGGTGAATGGATGGTAGTCTCTTTTTCATCCAAACAATTGTAAGCCTGCATTTGGCTAGCAGTTATGCTTGTTGGATGAAGCATGACTGCTCAGTATTCGGTTTGCTTGCTATTGCCAGCAAACAATACACTGGCAAGAGTTTACACTTTCTTTCTCTTGCCTTTTTTTTTGTATGCTATACAAAACAGAGCTTGGTGTTCATGAGTGTTCAGAGTGTGTATGCTAATTCCTGTAGAGACCTAGATGTTAAAGTTTAAATGGAGAGCGAGTCATTTGAGGTTGTGCTGTTATCATGTGTTACATTCTCTGCACTGGTTAGATTTTGCCTAACATTGTTTTAAGTTACGGAAGAACATTTGCAGCTGACTCCTTCCCTTTACATCTTCCCCTTTTGTTCTCTCATTTAGATTCATCTATCTCTCTGGTGACGTTAAAGGGAAATAACCAGGTAGACATAATTTGCTGGCACAAAAAAGTAGTAAAGAGCCTGCGAATGCAACGGGATTTGGCTTCTGAGCACATTCTTTAGTTCCTTTGTAAGCCTCTGTCTATATTAATGTATTGCTGCACTTTGCAGAATAATATACTCACACGGGCTTCATAGTCATCTTTCTCTCTTCATTCTGAGGACCAACATGTTAGTTTTTCAACAGCTGTAATCAGGAAAATAAGAGCTTTAGAGTTTGCTTCAAACCCTGTATCTCTAAGCAATCTGCTGCTAGAAAGCTACTCACAGAGTTAGCATGAAACTATTCTAATTCTGTATTAATTGCTGTAATTAGGTTTTTTGCGTCATGATCAGATCAAGGAAGCCTAGAGAGAGAGGGAAAAAAAAAAAAAAAGAACCCTCTTTATCCACAACTCTCCTAAAATGAGGCTCAGTATTGCCATCAAAGGCAAAGGCAATGCAAGTCAGACTTTCCCAGCTGGGCAAAAGCCCTCATTTTCAGGGATATCAGGGGCAGTTTGGTTCCAGTAGAGCTGGAGTCATTCTCAACATGCTGTCCTGCATGCAGACCTTCTGATTATTTTTTGCCCCAGTAGGATCTGTTTGGTATCCCTGGCTTGTTTAGATCTCTCTATTTTAGAGGTTTGTTTGTCTGCTTTCAGGCAGATTCATGCTTTCCTTATATGATCCCATATATGTACAAGGTACCTGTAAACAGTAATACCTCTCAAATTTCTCCTGACTAGTTTTGAGTGGCAAACTGACTGTTCACAAAAGCACCTGGAAATTCTGTGGGAATTTCCCAGTCTGAGTCTTCGGCTTCTATCATTCCCTGTGATGCAGGATGAGCATTCATTTATACTGCTCTTTCCCTTTACACAGCTGTTGTTTGCTATTTCCCTGTTATTAAATACTTGCACAAGGAAAGAAATATAAAAATGCTGATACTTGCCATTAACTATTTTTGATGCAACAACTAAGTCTGCCAACTGCATGAAGTGAATGCATTTTGTTAAGCACATCAAAAATGCATTTGTAAGAAAAGGCTCAGTAGGTCAGATAAGAAGGACACAGAGTACAGTAGTAGCAAAGTACCTTGGTTTTCCATCCACAAATTGCAATTTTCTTCCTTTGGTCCTTTGTGTGCTTGAATTATTTAGACTGTAAACTTTTTATGATGGAAACTGCCTCTTAATGATAACCTATTTATACAATGGACACACATCAGCCAACCAACATCAGAGAATTCTTTCCCACCCACTCATTTCTCTTGTAGTTCACCCCATCCTTAGCACATATTCTCATAGAAATTTCGAGTCTTCTACATGGCAACCTTTCTGCATCCTGTTCCTTTCCATTCTTTCTCTCTCCTCCTTCATGACCTTCTCCAGATGGTACATCTGTAGGAAAAAGAACGGATTTAGAAATGGTTGGTTTTCTTTCAATGGAAATTAACTGCATTAGCTTCTCACCAATGCTTTATTATGGGAGCAGGCTAACCTGCTAGACCTGGACAAGAAACCATGTTTCCATTCAACAAGAACTTTGGAAATGTAAACATTTTCTTGACTTGGATGAAATGTTAACATCTCAGGAATGTTTTCAAAATCCAAATCCAAGGAGCTGTAAGCTGTGGAGGGCAGACTGGACTTACACTAAGTCATCAAAAACATGCCTTTAAGACTTTCAAAAAGACTGCTTCTGCCTCCTAGATTCCTGTGTGTCGTGGTGGGTTTTTTTGTTTGTTTGTCTGTGTTTTTTTGTTTGTTTTTTAATAAAATGAAACAAATTCAGTTTCTTCCCTCTGGATTGCCTTGGCATTTGTATAAAGTGAAACATTTTCATTGGAAAGTGCTTGAAGAAGGAAGGTGAATTTGACTGAGCATCCTTATTTTGGCTGAACAGGTACAGATCCTCTTATCCTTTTATATACTCTTTATTAGCACTATCCCTTTATGTCCAGGAGAGTTGAGGTGGGACATGAAGGAAGGGAATGCAGCAGTGTACTGGTCACCATTCTATTTACCGTGTCCCGTGAAATCTCAGATTTTCCATCTAATTTTAGGAAGAAAGGGAAGAGTGGGCAATATGGCTTCATCCAGGTTTAATTTTCCATAAAGCTACAGGTCTCCCAGGTGCAAAAAAGAATTAATATTATTGGTGGTACAGGCAATGAAGCAGAAAATGGAGCTTGAAGAGTAGTGGTGTGCTTGTTTCAGCATGTGTGGAAGGAGTACCATTGTCAAGAGGTCTCAGATTTTCCTCTTCTCAAATAAGGGACCATCTTTCACAGCAGCTGAAAGGGTTATTTATCATTCTTCCTAAATATAAGTTGAATTTTGTTTCTATATATCTGTACATGTTATGGACCTCTATAGGAAATTTACTTGAGCAAGAACTATGGGATTGAGTTATTAAATATTGATAAGCAGTAAATTTCAGATCACCCAAATTATAAAATACCATTCCCAGCCATGTAACAGTGACTTATCTCTTGCTGTGCATTTTTGGAAGATGAGGAATATGATCTTTTTCATGTTAATTTGTGATGATACCATCAGTTATTCTTTGAATGGTAAATTTTATTACTTAGGTTTCTTCATTAGAAGAGCACAGTTTGTCTGTTGGTTTTCTCATACCATAGGATTTGTGGTGTAGTATGAATCCATTAGATTTATTTTACCATCTAGCGCAATATGTGTAGAAGGTATAGCTCCTAAGAATGTGTTTCACAGATCACTCATGTACAGAGATGTTAGGAAACTCAAACATTTTTTTATCTGAAATTCTCCTTGCTCTCCTCTTAAGAAAAATCTAAGCAATGATGCAAATAAATTTTCAAAAAGATTGTTTTATGAATACATGTGCTATACTAAGTCTTTTTAAAGTGTAGAAATCACATAAATGACAGTTCCAGAAACTGTAGATTTATGACTTTTTTTAACTTTCCGATTATGCTGGCAATGACTAAAAAAATAAAATTTTGTAATTTTGAGGAGAGAATAATGTACTTTTTTATTAAAATAGAAATGACACACTGCTGCATATCTAACTTGATTTAGTGTTTTTATTAGTTATAGAACTGTTTTAATACCTCACTAACTATTGCTTTCTCCCTCAAGGTTTTCATTGTTCTCATACCCTAGAAACAAATTGATAATTCTGAAAAAAATAAAGTATTTCTTAGTTGTTTGCTAACAGCAGAATAGCAATCAGTCACCACAGGGTTACTACAATGGGCATCATTATATCTGGATCCTTATCAATTTCACTATATGGGTAAGTATTATTGCTGCATACCGGAACTCCTTTGGTGTTATTGCTTAATTTTAATTGTGATTGTAAAATGTGAAAAATGTGGATATTTAAGCCACAATTAAACACCTGCTATACTTGTTGTGCATTGGCATTTAAAGATATATTGAGTATTTAAAATCTGCTGAATCAGATATTATATCGAGGAGGGAAATAAAAAATAAAAAATCTGGGATTGGTTTGAAAGCAAATGTTTGCTTAAGAAAACAATTGCCGGGAAATTTAATTTAGCCAAATACGTGATGCAACATCTGAACCTTAAAACATTTTGAAGAGTAAATTTTGACATCATGCTGTTTCTCATGCAGCTTCAGAGGCTGCCAGTCCCTTGCAGCTTCCAAGAATCCCACTGTCCTGTGTATGTCCCTCTGACATCCTGCAAATGGAAAATCCTGCACTGGAAAACACCTGCCCAGCATTAACAAGATGTAAATGGCAGAAACAGCAGAATGTCAAGTTGTAGAGACACAAAGAAATGAAGGTTTTTTAGAAAAAGCCTCTGCTGACTACTCCCAAATTCTTAATTTCATCTGAGAGTGAAAACATTTCTAAATTGCTTCTGGTTCTGTGGTGAGAAGCACAGAAAAACACATGAGCACATGATTTTTGTTAGGCGTGTGAGTAATCTGAATGAGTTAGAGCTCAGCACATGTTGATGTGCTTTGCTGCCTTGGATCTGTTAGTGGTGTAAGGTGGTTTAAATCTAGCAGACATAAAGAGAGGCAGCAGCTCTCAGTACAATTAAATCTGCAAGCAGCCTCTACTGCACAACCTGGCTCATGCACCTTTTCATATCCCATCTCTTTCCCTTTCCTTAAAAATAGGTGGAAAAAATTGTTTGGTCTGAAAAATGACAGATTTATCCTCTCAGTAAAGCCCATTTTTCTGATATTAGAGGGAAAGTTTGCTTACAGGCGTTAAAATTAACAGTGTTTTAGGCATTACTTTTTGTCTATTGTTGTTGTGTTTACCCACCTGCAATTCAGAAGAAAAAAAAAATCATTGTTTCAACTCTTCCATCTTTGAATATATGGTGGAAAGGTTTTTCTGACCCTTCAGCTAGTTCTTGCCCATTCTGGAGGAGTGCTTGGGGGATCTTTTGCTTCATGATTTATGTTCTAATCAGGTACAGACCTAGAACCAGATCCCACCCCTTTGCCAAACCAGCAGCTCTGGGAGAAAAACTGTTCCTCTGTTTAGGAGAGGTAACACTAATATTTTTCTTCAGCTGTAGAAGAGAGCTTGGTGTTTCTTAATGGTCTGCTAATAGGCATCCTTGGTGGTGCATTGATTTAGGTTTTATTTCCTGCAATCTAGACTCCTGAGAGGATTCCCTGGCTTCTTGCCTCTATACTTCTGTTGAGTTTGCATTGAACTTTGAAATGATTCAACATGATCTGCTGTCAGCCTCCTACTGCACACTGGGCAGTCAAAATATCTCCTTTCCCCTTCCTTGGACAGTAGGGTTCCCAAGGGAATTTCATGGTCCTTATCTTTGACTACTTGCTATTTTGAAACCAGTGATATCTGACCAATAGTTGTGAAAAAGCAAACACTGCTTTCGTAACTAATGTGTGCAATAAATTGGTAAGTTCTGTATTTCAATTACTTTCCCCAGATTGTTGCCTCAGTTTGGAGGTAGAGTACCCTGCTTCTTTCTGTACTGGCCAAACAGCTTCTCAAATGCCTTACCACAAATAAATCATTTAAGTATCTTCTTCTTGTCTTAGAGCCTGTCTTGGCTACCACCGCACTTTCCTGTCAATCTTCAGTAATGGCTTGTGTCAGGTGGAACCTCCTGGGAAAGAAATGGGTTTATTTTAAAAAGTTTATGAGAGCATCTCCTATATCTCCAATGTGTGTCATAGAGAGGGATTATTAAATATAGAATAAATAACAGACAACTGTATTCCGAGGCTTTAATTCCATTGAGGGGCTCCATTTTTCAAAAGTGGATTCAGTGTTCATGAAAACTGTCAGGTTGAGGTCCTTGGAAGACAAAGTGGTCTTTTTTATCCTATAGATCAGGTGTGGTATTTGCAAAAAACGTGCAGGCTCTCCCATGCTGTCCTGACCTGCAGCACCTGTATTTGTGCTTTAACCTGTCCATGCAAAGCAAGTAGAAGGGCAGGTCCAGGAGGTGCAAGGTAGTTCAGTGTAATCAAAAATGAGCTCTGAGAAGGATGGTAGCTCCACACATGTCGTTGGTGTGTACAGAGGCATTAGCCAGGGTCCCAAAGCATGGTGAGCCCCTGGAGCTGTGCTGGTGGGTGCACACAAGCTCTCAGCATCAGGCAGGCACTGCACCACGGGGGAATAAACCCAGAGCAGGGAAGTCTCCAAACCCCACAAGCAAAATAGTCTGACTCACAAGATTTCTCTCATCTCTGTGATAAGCTAACCCATAGGGAGCCTCACATTCCTCAGGCTCGGCAGGATGTGCGGCATATTGAGGCTTACATTTTAAACCTACACCTTTATAGCACAAGGCCCATCAATTAATTTACCTACTCTTGTGTCAACTTTGGCAGCTTTATAAATTGGAAAAAGAGCTCCATGATCTAAATCCAACCCCTCACTCTGCAATGCATTGATGCCTATAATTCCTCATAGAAAATATCTTTCCTGAAGTCTGCAATGTGTTATAATCTCTAATTATGAATATGTTCACAGAATTTGTTCATCTCAAGATGCACTTGTGCATCTGTTATTTATGCACTATACATTAAACTTTACGTATAGCTTTAGAAATATTTCTGCAGATGTGCACTTGTGCTTAAAAGACCACAGAAAAGGATATGTTAAGCTGTGTGATGAGGTCTTCGGGTATGGATTATAAAGTATGGGAAAGAGCATCATCTTTTCCTCATGGTGGAGTTGTAACTAGAGGTAGACAACCCTCTGCTGAAATTTTGGGGTGAAGGGCATCTCCATAGTCATGGCTACAGGTGATGTTGCAGCCCATCTCTCAGTCTCCTCGCAGGCAGTCCGTGGGCTCTGTGCCTCTGCTGCCAGGCTCTGTGGGGTGGAGGGGGCAGTGTTCCTGCCTGCCCTGGAGCCCAGGGACAGACCGTGTTTACTGTCTGGGTCTTCATGGCAGGCAAGCCTGGTAGCAAGGGCATCCTCGGGTCACCCTTTGAAGATGATATAGCAAGAAGCCAGTGTGTTTGTGAGGGCAGGAAAGTCTGGCACTGAATAGGAGAGACTGTAAACTTATTAGAGAGGCTGAACTTTATGTTTAAATAGCACATAATGCAGTGGGGACTGGTCCCTGCCTGGCACTTTTAATTGCTGCTGTAATAATAATACAAGAAACAGAGCCACTGTTCTGTACACAGCCATACAAAAAATGATAAATTGTCATTCTACTTGTTTTCCTATTGTAAAGTAACGCTGTTAGTATGGAATTCATTTAACTGGAAGATAAGTCCTCAGATGATTATCTTAGAATCTGAAGGAGGAAAACATACAATTCAGCACTAGCCACAACAAGAAAATTAGAATTAATGATAATATAGCTTCAAAAAACAGGAAAAAAAAATCAGAGGGCCAATAAATGCATGATGTACAAAACTAAACTTATCTTGAGGTCTTCTCTGACCTTCGTTCCTATCGGCTCCAGAAGAACATGAAAGCCACCTTAGAGCTGTGACTGCTTCAGGATCAAATAGTGCTTTTCTAATAGTGTGCTGCTATGAAGGAAGAATTAATAGGTTTTGATAGGGAGATGCCACCAGATTTTTTTATATGCTAGCCTTCCTTGTGTAAGCTAGCTAAAGGTGCACATGGTTAGTGGAGAGGAGCTCTGAGAGACTGTGTTTTTGAAAGGTACTGAGGTTCCTTCATTTCCACTGCAAGTTAATCAGGACTCTGTGCCAGAACAGAATATAAATCTATTGTGTTGGTGTGGTTTTGGTTCACTTTTGTTTCTCTTTTTTTTTTTTGTTTTTCTGTGTGTGCTTCACAAATAAAAGCTTTTTCTCTGTGAAGAGAAGACATCAACATATCTGATTAGTGTGCCCCAGCATCTCCTCAAAAAGACATTTGCTTGTTAATCTAGAAAATAAGTGTATGCAATTGAGTGCTCTATGTTTTTTTCACCCTAGAACGCAGTTTTGCTTTTCATGTTTTTATGTTGTACTTAATAATAGAAGTACCTGAAATATTTGAAGATTGATGTATTCCTTGCTTTGCCTTGAAGCACCATATCTCTATGCAATCATAGAAGCTGGAGATTGTAAAGGCCTTTTGGTCACTGGAGCCACCCACGTGCTGACACTGAATTGACACTCTTTTCGTTTCCTGTGAAAGCTGCTTATGATATGGTGGTGCAAAGAAATTTACACTTTAATAGGACGCATTTTCATAAAAGCTCAACCTGATTTTGTCTCTGTTTATGGTCCAGATATATACAGTGCTATACAGACCATATGAAATTACAGCAAGAAGTTGTGAATGATGTAGGAAATGAAAAATTCATCACAAAGAGCAAGGAGGTAGCAAGCTGTGCTGCACTCTACCATTTGATATTAAACTCAGATATAAGCCAGACAAGGAAGCTGGGCTCAAAAGGTCTCAAGCAAATAGAACCCCTATAGAATAAAACTGAGAAAAATGAAAAGGTTAATTAAAAAAAAAAAAATTAGCATAGCTTGAAAGTGTTTATTCTCTCCTATTAAAAAGAAACCCAAACACTTCCCAGCTGAATAGAGCATTTCTAATGTGGCTTTTTCCCAAATGAAGACAAACAGAAAGGGCTTCTGACAATCGAGAAAGTGCTAGAGTATTCATACCAGAGGAGGCTGTTTATTTTTATTAGATTTTTGGTTTTGTCAGTGTTTTGTTTTTCTGCAAGAGAGGGGGAATCACTCACTCTCGGTCTGGTAAGTAGAACATACAGAATTTAACAGTAGCACATATAATAAAAAGAAATCTTCTTACAGATGGCTTCTCAATATCAGGTAAAAGACAGGTAATACTTAGCTCATCATTGCTGCAGGTATTCTGACCTGGTTTACTTTCATCCCATTGTGTAAGGATTCTATACCACACCCTTTTGGGAGAATAGCAAATATTTCTATATTTGTTTCTATAATGTGCTAATCAATCCTTCTACCTTTGATTTGTGCACACAGATTTCTTAATCACTTGGAGAACACTTGAAAATTATTTTTTTGGTGACAAGGAATGCATGGACTCCTCCTCAGGCAAAGTCATGCAGCACATAAAGAGATGCATGTTTCTCACTGCTTAAAGCCAAATGTGTTCTTCAACACCTTGCTGAATTAGATCCTTAATCATCATCACCTTCGATAGCTACTGCTTGCATGCTCTCCCTGAAAAATGTGACTTTTTAGGCATGCAGCCGTGGGACTTCGTGCTGGTCAGCAAAGCAACCACACTGAGTGATGTTCCCTGCTCTCTGAATATACAAAGCTTAAAATTACTGCAGCAGCTCCAGTACTTAATTCTTTTGCCAGTGAGCACCTGCATCGTACATGTGGGATTCTAATCTTCACATGCGAGATGGTCTCGAATAATTTCTGTAAGTTTTATAGGCAATTCTGTGGTGATCAAACTACCGTAAAGAAAGACCTGTATCTACCCATAATTTCCCCCCCTTCTTTCAAACATATAATCCAAGGTTTCCCTTGTGGGTGGCCCTTCTTTCTTTTGTGCCATGGTAATTTCTTCATAGGTGGTACCTGACAAGTCCTTTTTTACCCTTAGAGTTTTTTGTTCAGATTCCATTCACTTCAAAATATCATTACCATTGCAAACAAGGAAAATGTGTTTATCAGAAACTGCAAACTCCTTTAGGGCCTCATAGGATTAATCACGGTTATAAAGTTTTATTAAACACAATTTTTGTTTAATGACAAGCTCCACCAGTCCTTCCCATTCCAAACCAATCCTGTCCTTAGGGTGTATCTAGCACAGCAGATTGTTTTCAACAGACTCTCAAGACAATCCCTATTACTTTGTCATGCACAGAGATATTTTTCTTCCTGGATAATTTGAACTTCCTTAAAAATCACATCTGTTTCATACTTTATTTATTTGTAATTTAAATCCTTAAATTGAATCTTTCATTACTAACATCTGGGCTTGAAATGCAGCCCACTTGAAAAAATACAAATTTTATTTTATTTGTAGTTACCCCCCTTCACTCAGTAGCATTGGTACAAACATTCCCTGGCCAGAGGCAAAACAGCCGGGTATCTTAAAGCTGTGATGCCGTACCACGTGTAATATGGCTCACTTGAATGTCCCTGAAGTGACTGGCAATTTGCCCAGAATTAGACTGAATGCAAGTAATAAGCTGTAGAAATTCCACAATATTGACAATTAGATATCTCTATACAGCAGCAGCTGTGTATTGTTCTCATGGTATATTCCTCTCAAAGCACCTCCTAAAAAAGGGGAAAAAAAAAACCTGGCAGAAGGTTGCAGGCAGCAGAAAGGTAATGCACATTGTATGAAATATCTCAAATTCAGATTAATAGGAATGTTTCTACTAACACAGTTTTCTACATCAGGAATAATGGCTAAGGCAAAATGCTGAGGAATTTGCAGTTTATAATACCACACCTGTACTGTTAAAACACTATATTTTAAACTTTTTTTTTTTTTTCTGAGAAAGATACCTACCCACTCTTTCATCATGAAAAGGAGGAGATGAGAGTATGGGCTTGCCTTTGGTTGCTGCTTGATTGCCCCCAAAACAAAGACATTAGTGTCCTGCACAATGAGGTGTCCTCAAGATGCAGCAATATGGCCCAGAACAGAAAAGAGGGGTTAGAAGAAAAGGTTTATTTTTTTACCTGATTTAAGAAAATTCAGATAGCTTTGAGGGACTTGCTGGAATAAATACATCTATTTCCTATTAATTCTCAATTCCCTCATCTTTCCAAGTTTATTTGTCAGTCTTTCTACAGAAAATGTGGAAAATTAATTCATTGAACATTTATTTTATTTTACTCACAAGAAGCAGCTGCCCACAGCAAATGGATTCAAATTTTACTTTTTTAAACCATACTTTTGAAGTTTGCATTATGAGCTATTCATCTTTGATATTTTGCCCAGTGGATATCAGTGGAGCTTGTTTCTGTCAGCTACTAAGCTTGTCAAACTTTGGTTTTGGTATCTGTCTTTATTGTAAGAGAAATGATCATATTTTTAAAATAAGCTGCTGTTTGGTTGTGTTTTTTTTTTT
>WBMY01011659.1:533861-621562 GCA_013397315.1 Donacobius atricapilla
GGTTGTGTTTTTGTTTTTGGTTTTTTTGTGTGTGTATGTGTATTTTTTTTTCCAAAATACCATAAAACTGAGGGAACAATAAGATGTCAAGTTTTATATTGCAGATGCTAATTTATCAAGCTAATTACCAACAAAATGCAACTAAATTGCTGATAATCTTGAGACTGATTAATTCAGCAACAGAGATATTGATGAGTATTTAAAGGTTAGGAATAGGAGCATTATGATGCAGGAGCCCCTTCCTACTTCGGTGCTTACCACAGAAGAATTATCTCAACCCTGCATGGCATACACAACATTTTGACAGATACGTGTGCTGTATGCCAAACAAATTGCTGGAGAAAGGAAAGGCCAGTTTGTGTGTTTCTCTGCCTGGTGTGACCATGCTCAATATTGCTAAAATAGAGGGAAAGGTACTGCATGACGCTGTATATTCAAGTTTCCCTGTCCTAATGTCTGTCACCCTAGATCCTGCCATTTTCATTTCCTCTTCTATACTGCCTGCTTTTGAGCAACTTTGCTACCTTTCTCTCTCTCCCCCCTGGAAAAAAACCCAAACCACTCCACAAATGCCATCACAATAAGAGATTGTGACTCATGGCCTTTTCCAGCTGCAGGGGAAGTGAAGGTGATGCCTGAACCCATCAGTCCTTTAGTCAGAGATAACTTTTCCTCCCTGGACAGTGGGAAAAAGTGTTTCTTCAGGCTTTATCTGAGTGCTGTCTCCTCTCCTCTGGGTGCTGAGGCTGCTGAGTCAGTGCCGAGTGAGGTCAGTTGTGATGCCCATTTCTGGGAACTGGACACCAGCCTGAAACGTCCTGAAATGGCATTCCTTGGGCCCTTTTCCTGCCGGCAGCACAACATCAGGTCCCTTTGGTGCCGAATGTACTCCAATAAACGAGGTTAAAAAGCCTGTTCATTAATTGACTCCGGCACTGAGTGAGTCCCTTTTATAACCTGTGTTATCAGCAGAAGTACAAGCATGGTGTGGTAAGGAATGTGATTACCGACGAGATTTCCTGGGAGAGGAATTAACTGGCTCTGGTGGTGATCTCCGTTATAATGAGCACACTGCCATCTTTATGAATGCAGTTATAGATGTACTCCCACAGCCCTGAAAAACACCGAGCTCCTCTGCTTCGCTGAGTAGCACCAGCCAGGCTCTCGAAGGGTTAATCTGCAGTTTACTATTGAATAACATAAAATGAGCTGTAAATAATGTAATGATATGTATTGTTAAGCTACATATACTGTACCAGGTGCAAGTACTCCCACTCCTCACTTAGATATAATCTGGGGCAGTCAACAAACACAGATGTATTTTAACAAAAAAGAAAGAGAGAGGAAAAAAAGATGAAGAAAGTATGAACAAAAAAAAATTAAAACATATGTAAGATAATTTAACTGAGATAATGATCCAGGTAAACCTGGCCTATTTTTCAGAGTCACTTTAACTGTGTCATGTAAAATACAATGGCATTTTGACTTGTTTTTGGAACATGCATGAGCCAAACACGTGTGGAAACACCTTGACAGGCCTTTTGTATAACTACAAGAAAACTGATAATCCTAAATCAATTACATGGGGGAAAATATGAATCTTTGAATACTAGTAATTATAATGGTTATTTTTCACTTTTGTAGCACCTGCAAATGATGCACTGTATATATAACAATGATTCCAAAAGCTCTAATTAACTGTTTTTTTCTTCTTGTTTGCTGGCTGTAACCAGTCCACATTAATTGACAATTTATACGTGTGTGTGTGTCTGTGTGTCTGCGTGTGTGTGTAGATATGGATGTACATTTTTTCCCTCAGCCCACAACCCTACCCCCCCCCTATTTTCTATTACGACTGTCTGGAAATCACAATTACTGAATTTGCCTCATCTAGGTTGGTTCCTAAAGCCTCATCAGAGACTTTTTGCTGAACTTCCAGTAGTACTCAAGGGATGGAAAAATGTGGTAGAATATGCTGGGCTGATCCTACCTAGTGGGCACAACTGCAGTCCCTTCTGTAGCGTGATGACATGGCTCCCGACTGATAGTGCCAGTCAGAATTCCTAACTGCTCCTACCAAATGTGAAAGAGCTGATTTTGGAAGACCTCCAGCCACAGCTTTCCACTGCTGATAGATTACTCTGGGCTATTCATGGAGCAAGATTAGCCTGACCACCATGAAGAAAACTCTTTGTTCCGTGTCATTACCTAGGATGGGTTGAACCGTGTTAAGGCAAAGCTGCATTGGTGAGCTAAATTCATACAGAAATTGGATCAGTAGTTATTCTGAAATTATGCTATAATGGTTGAAGGGAGTGGGGGTGGTGGATTTGTCGGGGTTCTAGGTAGGGAATGTGAAGCACAGCAAAACTCAGAGCAGAGAAAGGGGGGACAGCTTGCAGTAGGAACTGTCAGGATTTTTAATGTGGGTGCGAGAACGCAGTTGCCATAAAAGCAAAGCACAGCGGAGCTTTGCATTGAAATGAAAATACAACTGTGCCTAGGCAGCGGCCAAAGGGTGCTGAGCCTTGGGTAGGCACCACGCACTGCGGCAGCTCCAAAGGCACCGGAGCGAGAGGGCCAGCGCCGGCGAGGAGGCACAAGAGCGCCGCGCACCGCGAGCGCAAGATGGCTGCTGGAACCATCTGCAGGACATCAAAGTCTGCTGCCTGATGGCAAGTGGGCTGCCAAAGCTTCTAAAGGCTTTGGCGTCTGCATGTAAATCGGATGCAAACTGTCCATCTGCTGCATGGCACAAGTGACAGCTGATTCTTTTTGCAGTCCGTAAGATGAACTAGACCTAAGCCAATCCGTCCCTGCTCCTAATCACACAAGGTTTGTCCTACCAGTTTCATTAGCCAGACACACGAGATACAGTATGTGGTTTTTCATTTTGCTCTGTACGTGACACTATAAAAAACAATGCCGGGGATGGGCTGTGAAACCAAAGGGGACACACTGCTGCCACTGCAGAGAAAGCATATTGGCAATGTTCAAAGCATATTGGGGCATAACAGTAGTCTAAAAACCCCAATATGGATTAGGACAGCTGACCAGATGTCTTGACTGACATTTTTTAACACGATTCAAGGGTGTCCCTACAGTACATAAATGCAAACTATACATCTGTGTACTTTTTTTTTTCCACTGGAAATACCATACATGGATGCTCTGATTGTAACTGACAGCTCCAGTGTGAGGAGAGAGTCATTCAATGCTGCAGCTCTGGCCTTCTCCTCTGAGGAGCTGGCCGGAAAAAGTTTGACTTGGGTTAAAGTGCAAACAGGCAAAAGAGATGTTGTCTTCAGCAGAAAGTTACCTACCTACTTTCCTCATCAGATGGGTAGTGGGAACTTGCTGGAATGCTGTGTTGAAAGTGGGGGATGAGATGTGATATACTGTTATAATAAGGGAATGTTGTTCTTTTCTAGACTGATCTCAAATTTAGAAAGTTGGATTACTATCAAAATGCGATTACTCAGCTGTGCAATTGTTTGTGAGAAGGAAAGATCAGGAATGGTCAGGGACAGGAAAGCACTGCAGGTATACTGAGAAGCAAGGGACACAGAGGGTGAAAGAACAAAGAAATTTCCAGTTTCTCACTTTGTAGTTTTTAGAGCAGAGGTCACATACGAAACGTAGACCCCCTTCCCTCTCCAGCCTCCTAATCTAATTAGACACGAGAGGTGGCAATGGTCAGTTTGAACCAGCACAGAGTCTGGCTCACTAGTCTGACCCCAGTAGGCATCGCTCCCTCAGACTGCCACACACACTTCATGTGCATGCTTCCACCCTTGCATAAACATGCATCAGTACTTTTCCTCCTTCTGTCTTCTGTACATTGCTGGTACAGGATTAGGAATTCTGCTGGTAGGAAGCCAATTTTCCCACCTGTCTGTCGGGAAGCAGCTTGAGGTATGGCAAACACCTTTCTCGGCAACTAGAGTTTATTCCAAAATACTGTTCTTTGCCCCTGTCCCAGACTCAAAGTATGGGGAAAACTGATACCTTGCCTTCTTCAAATAGGGAACTGTGTTGTAAGCTAACCACAGACGCTTCCTCTACACCTGCTGGACGGCAGCATGGAATTTGGTCTCCTCCACTGATGTTCCTCATTAGTGTCTGAGGAGCAGATTGATAGTGATTGCCCATTTATTAACCAAATAGATTAGTTGGTTTTAGTGTGTTCTCTCTAGTCTCCAGGTAAATGTAAAGTGGTGCCTAAATTTATGTTTCCAATTTTTTTCTTCATAAGTCTTTCGCTTTCCCAGCAACCAGCCCCAAGCTTCATGCAGAAACAAAAGATGTCCTTAAAAACAAAAGGTCCTGTTGTATCAGTGAGGCTGCAGATAAAGTTATACCCAGCATCTGTATGTACATTTTCTGTGGTGCCAGCTGCTTGGCTCTACACTTTATGGATGCACAATTCTTACTTAACACTTTTGATAACATAAAGCTTGTGCTTTTCAGTGATAAATCCTACTGGTGCCTAAGTACGGCTTTTATGAATCTCTTCATATTTGTAGCATAACCTTAAAATGGCTTTGTCCTGTGACACTGGCTACCTTTGTGCTTATTCAGATACTGTATATTTACCCCAAATCTAGGCCTGTGTCTTAGGTGAATATTTGAGTCTAGTGAAAAAGAATTTCTCTGAGGAGCATTTGAACAATGAAAACTCTGCTCTAGCAGGTCCCAGGGACTGGAAGACCCCTGACTTGACATCAGCTCCTCCTTGCTGCTGCAGTGGTGCCATCAGAGGACCTTGCACTGGCTGCAAAACCCCAGCGTCCCTCCCACTCACATCCCTGCCTGCAGGTGTTCTGTGTTTGGCCCTGGAAGGCTCCCCAGTGAGCAGGTTGTGGGTGCTGCTCTCACAGCCAGCATCCTCCCAGGCTGACCAACCCCAGGGCAGAGGGGCTGCAGGTATCTCCAGCTATGCATAGCCCGCTGCTGGCCAGGACAGCTGCACTGCTGCATGGAAAGGATTTTCCTGCTGTGCAGGTGAATGTTTGGATGAGTGTGCCAGAGCAAATGGCCTGTGCATGCTCAATCTTGTTCAGGAATCAGCCGATGGCTACTAGGTCGGTCACCTGTATTAGAAGGGTGGAAAGAATGAAAAATGAGGTATGTAGGATTTAAAGAAGGCAGTGCAAGACTAAGAAACACAGCTCTCTATGTTCCTGTGAATGGCAATCAAAAGAAACCTCTATTCTTGAACACAGAAAGTTGCTCTAGTCCTGTGTGGTGAAAAGAACCTCTGTCCGTAAACATTAAATACCACTGGCAAATTACTGATAATGTACTAAACATGAATTTTAGGCTTACATTGTTAACTGTGAAACTGATGATACAAACTAGAACATTCTAATAGCATAACACTGAACTGTGGAAGTACACTGTAATTTATTTGTCTTTCCCAAAATGACCTTCCTCTTTGCTGACTGATGGAAAATCACAGATGAAAACGTCCTGGAAGAAGCTGATGGGAATTTTCTTTCTTTTTGGTCCTGTGCATGTGCTGTGACTCTCAGAGAGCACCTGAGATTGCAGGGTTTTACTGCTAAGATTGGAGGTTCTACTGTAAATCTGCACTAAACAGACACACGTATAAATTGCTATCATGCTGTTGCATCAGTAGATCAGCTTGCAGTCCCTTTTAGATTCTCTTTGTCTTGTTATTTTCATTCTGTTCAGGAACTGAGCATCAAGATGGATATTTAAAATACGGCTTTCGATTTACTGATCTACAAATACACTTCTGACCTCCACATGTAGGCTATTAAATCCCACTGATTTGTCTTCCTGGACTTTTCTTACTATTATTTCCATGAAAAAGCCTATTCCTGAAAACTGGATGGGGATTTTGAGCCAAAAAATTCTCTGACCTGGGAATGTGCCTGTCACCAATGGTTGTTGGAATACACACTTGTTCACACTAGACTTCCAGCTCAGCAGCTCTGCAAAATAGAACACATCACAACATCTACTTCAAAGCAATTGAATGTCTCTGAAAATTACAATTTCCCACGTGCCTGAAAAAAAGAATTAACACTATATCTCAACATTAAATTCAGAAGCATAAATAACCTGTTTGCTAATAATGCTCCATTTGTTCCCCATGCCAGGAGCCTTACTTACAGCATGAAGAAGAGAAAAGAAAGTTACTTACCTCTACCAGTGAATAATGTAAAATGAGGGTACTATATTGAATAAGCAGGTGGTACCACCACACTGTGATACAAGGGCTGGGTGGAAACAGTGGGAGGCAGAGGTACATGTTCCTGGTTAAGTGCAGATGTCATTGCAGACTTTCCTTGAATCCATGCCAACCATGTTTGAGCAGACTTAAGATTTCCCCCCCTTTTATTGCAATAAGGCTTAATACAAAAATGGGGGAAATGGCTTTTAACAATGTACAGGCAGCATTTCTCCTTTTCTTTGATCTCAGTTCAGGTCTATTCTGTCATTCTCTTTGCTGACAAATGAAAGAACTCTGTCACTGATGTTTTATGCTCTGCCATGACAGAGAAGGTACTTTCTGCTTTTCATAGTCCAGTAGTCATGTGTGATGCAATAAATACAGAGAGGAAAGCTGAAGCACTTAATAAATATGTAATGAAGATGTATATATTTGTTAAAGCCTAAGTATCATGCAGTATCTTAAACAAAATCATCTATCCATCCATCCATCCATCCATACCTCCATCCAACCGTAAGATTATCTCTGGTAGTACACGGTCTTTAAATTCTGCAGACCATTGCTCTGCCACCTAAATAAAGGGCCAAATCCTATTGTCTTCACTTGGTTTCATTCATACAACCTCCTTCTCTGTGGCACCTCCGCAACTTGATAGAGATGCAGTGCAGTCTGCATGCTGGCCTCAAGCTAGAACACATTATTGCTCGGGCTGTGGAAAGGCTGATTTGGATCCGTTCTTTGCACTGCGGCAGTCCTGTGTGATCCTTGCTTGGCATGAGCTTCCCATCTCATACCAGCTCCTCTTTTTAGGGAGTTTTTGCGCAGTGTTAACATAACAGAAAGTTTCGGGGTTTTTACTCTTTTTTTTTTTTCTTGTGGGAACAGAGTGATTCCTGACAAGATCAGGGAAAACATTTGGGACACTGCTCATTGACATTTTTCCTCGGGAAAAAGAAGATTGCAGCATACTCAAAGTAAATCACACAGCCAAGGGAATGTCCTCATTTTAGACTGCAGAGCAGAGAGCCCGTGTGCTGCAATTGCTAAGGTAATGGTTGCTGCCGCTCAACTGTTTCCTCGAAATGCAGCCACTCTGCCTTTTTATTTTTGGGCACTTTTGCATGCATAATGATAGCCATCTATTTAAAGGCAAATGTCTCTTAGTTTTAATGGGCTTCTGTTCATGGAACATTGTCAGATACTGTCTTTACTTTAGTGGGTTATTTTTTTCTTTCTTTTTGTAATTTGGAGATAGACACTGCTTTGTCATGACTCTCCTGGAAGCACAGGGTACCTGTGCCCTTCAAGCAGCTGCTCAGCCTCTTCCAGAACAG
Organism: Donacobius atricapilla; assembly: GCA_013397315.1. Classification (NCBI taxonomy): domain Eukaryota; kingdom Metazoa; phylum Chordata; class Aves; order Passeriformes; family Mimidae; genus Donacobius; species Donacobius atricapilla. Next base: position 541,398 of record WBMY01011659.1, read on the forward strand.
GGCTGCTCTATGTACATTTTGGAAAGATATAAATTTTTATGGTGTAAGTGTTTTTACAATGGATTTATCACGTAAATAAGTAATGGAAGAGACCTTACTGGTCTGTTAATTTACCTCCCTGTAATATTAGATTATTCTCCAGAGTGCATTTTCTAGATCCGTGGACAGTCCAATTTTAAATGTCGCAAATGATGGGGTTTGTATGGCTTCTTGCAGGTGAATTCATAGCCTGTATGGCCCCAGTCACCTTTCAAATATTTACATGTCCTTTTCTTCCTCACTTATCTTTTTCTGAATTGTCATGATGCATACATACATTTTATTTTACACTTTCATTTACAATCTATTGTCTCCCTGCCTAAGAACATTTGCAGGCCTTTCCAAATTCCCCTCCTTCTTACCACTATAATTTCCTATTAATTTGTTCTCTCATATCACATTCTTTGTATTTTTAAGATACTCTTGTTCCTCTACTATCAAACTCAGCTCAATCAAGCACTGCCTAATGTTGCCTCTGCAGCAATGCAAAGGGTGAGAAGGCATATCTGTAATTTTAAAAGGACTGAATACTTTCCATGTGTCCATTTTACCTACATTACAATGTTTTTTGGGGAAAAAAAATGCATTGGAGAAAACACAATTCTGAGAAACAAAGTTTCAAGTAATTGTTAAACAGATTTAGCAACTTTCTTTATTTTTTCCTTAAATGAAAACAAGACCTTGCTTTTCTCTTTATTCACTGTGAATATATCTGCCCTCTGTAGCTCCCAATTAAACATCATGTGTGAATTTACCACCTTTGTCAGATCATTAATAAATTTTACTGAGTTAGATTCCAAACAGGCTTTTAGGGTATATGATAATTGTAATACTTTATGTTATGGTGCATCTTCAAAGCTGGATTTAATGAGTCACAGAGCCTACCTGTAAAATTGTGTCTGGAATGAGTTGAAAGGGGAATCATATTTTTTTTAAACAAAAATATTTTTTGCAGAAGCTCTAAGTAAAAAAAAAAAGGCAATATTTCTTAAATCTCGCTATCTCCCAGCTCTGCTTTTTTGCATTAATTTTTTATTTAAAAGTTTTTCATTCCAGTTGGCTTGCAAACCTTGTAATAAAGTGCTTCTAGGATCAAAGGAAGTTATTTTTATAGTATTACCTCATTTTCTTTTATTAAAATAGAGAACAGCTTTAAGTTATACACATATTTGGTCAAAACGATAGGAACTCTAACCATACTTCCCATACTTTTTCCAAGGCACAAAGGATAGACTAAATTTTGGGTGACAGTCATTTAGGGAGGAACTAGACCTCATCTGGAACAAAACAATGCTATTCTTCTATGTAGTGTCAGAAATTCTCCATGGCATTTTCAGAAATCCCATCTCTTAAGCAAGAGCAATATTTTCATAGATGTAATTCCAAAGTAAAGGCCTCTTCTTTCATTTTGTTCATTGCAGTGGAGTTTAGGGTGCTTAGGAAATGAAGGCCAGGGCCCTAGGTAATAGTCTATTCAGGTCAGGAAGGCTAATTAATATGCAGACACTAGCTATGTTTCCAGTGTTGTGTTAGAAGACTTGGTTTATTTGGCCAATGACAAGTACAGTATGATGGAAAAGAATAAGCCTTTGGAATAGCAATATTTACTTGCAGGTATTCATGCTAGAGAGTGAAAATTGTGTCCTCTGTACATTAAGGATAATGCAAGTTTTTAGAAGAGCTATAGCAGAAAGAGAAACAATCCATACTATCTGCTGGCCTAAACAAAGATGAAGAGAGATATGTGAAATTTATTCCATCATTCCTTTACTGATTTCCCATTAGACTTTGAATAAGATGTGTAACCCTTACAAGTCACACTCTTCCGTAAAAGGTGCATCACAGCACACTCTATTGCAGATATTTGTGTGTTTAATGAAATGAATTCAATGAGAAAGGACTATAGCAATGTATATCAGATACTTCCCCACATTTACTACTTTAGGAAACAAAAAAATTAAAAGTCACACAAGCCTTGTTGGGCTCAGAAGACAATCCCAGGTGCAATGTACCTTGATGCATCAATCTTAGATAATACAGTAAGATATGGGCAGGGGTCTTTGTGATTCATATAGTTCTTGATCATAAAAGTTATGCCAGTGGTTACAAGTTCATTCAGGCATTTACAGCCTGGATTTGCCTACTACCCTTGTTGTTTACATGCAAGTGTGCACCCACGTGCCACTGCAGGCCAAAGTCAGAAGTGCATACGAGTAGAAACACTTCAGTCTGAGCACTTCGCTGAGCACTTCATCTCAGCTTAGGTGCCTGCTGTCTTTGTGGATTTGGGTTGGACACAAACCAAGATAATATTTTGAAGCCCAATTCATCAGGAATCTGCCAAACCTGGTTTTTCCTGAGCACAGGGAATGATTTGAACCTTAGCTATAGCTAAGCTAATGGTCCATGATTTTGGTGTGGAACACATGGATTGTGGACCCAGCACAGTAAAGTCTGATCCCTGGTCTATGCTTCTGTCAACATCACAGAGCTCATAACTGCTGAGCACAATAGTAATTATATGTACCCCCCCTATTTAAATGGTGCAGGTCTGACCCAAGGACAGATGTTGCAAAATTCAAAAGGAACCCCTAAAACAATTCTGATACATTAATGGGTAATCCACCTTTCTTAGAGGGTTAAATCTACCAAAAGCAGCATCGATTGCAGGGTAATGCCATAAGATGTATCAGTGTCTCTAGCAATCTATTTCTGGAAGGCACATTACTGCAAACCATTTGTATGTTGGACTCATCAAGCAAATTGTGGATTTATAAGATGTTATTCTCATTAATGATATATAACTAACGTGAGTCAAGACATTGCTTGTCACTTTAATAGAAGTCAGTGGCTTGTCTGAGAGATTCTGTCTTCAGACTGCGTGCAAGAAGGTACATAGTGAAACAAAAAGGATCAGTGAGTTTTGACCATTTTGGACGTGAATTTACAGATAGACTATTGTTTTAAAAATAAATCAAATGTAAGATAGGTCATAGGTAAAAGTACCAAATATTTTACTTTTTCTTATCAGTCACTGGTTCTAAAATCCATCAACAGAATGACAGCTTGGGTTAAAACAGACAACAGGCTGACCAAGGGCTCCTAATCATCAGTGGAAATGCTTCTATGGACCTCACGGCAGCTTGGATTGGTCCCCAAATTGTTTTCATTTTTGCAGTTTAAAACAGTAGTCAAACTGATTCCTGGACCATATGTTTCACCAGAAACAAAATAATTTTAGTGACTGCGGATATGAAAATTCAGTATTTTCTTAGAAAACAAATAAGTTGTACATACATTTTGTGTCATTAATTTAAAATTCTTATATAATTAAACATTGATGCTTCCTCTAATTTTTATACTGGTTTGGGTTTTTGTTTTTTCATCTAGAGGTAATAACAGGGCAATAAATATTTCTAAATTCAGTGCATGTATAAACCAGATTGCTATAAGAATGTCTTTAATTTAGGCTTATGTACCCCATTTTACCATTTATAGTTATATACATTTTAGAGTTAGGACTACTGTATCCTGCTAAGGAAAAACATTTCTATTTTTTCTATTGTTTGAGCAGGCTTCTTTTTCTGCCCTTCTTTAACATTTCAGAATATAAATTGATTAGGAATGCTCTGAATTGATGGAGATTTTCTGTTTTGCTCTTAAAATTTAGCCCTTAAAATATATTTTCCTCTACAAGCTTTTGATAGATATGAGACTGTGCTACTGTTAATATAAATAATGTCTGGCCACTGGAAAGACATATATTTATTTACAACAGAAAGTGATGTATTAATTATTTCATTCAGTAGACAAGTATCAGCATAAAGACTGGGCTTATACAACATAGCAGGCATCACAGTAAAAATCATAAATACTGTACTTCTGTTTAGCTTGACAATGGCAGGTAATAGACTATCATTTCTGTTCCCTTAGCTACTGTATCCTTTTCTATCCATCATTCTTTATTGTTATTATCACACTTATTTCAGCACTCTTATATCAGCAGCATTTAGTGATATTGCGAAAACACGGTTCAGAAAGGCTGAACTTTTAATTGTTATGAGAAATAAGTTAGCTTAATTATTCTATGTAAGTAGAAAAGATGTGGTTTGTTCTTCCTAAGTCCTTCCTTCCTAATCGCAATTCAACACCCTTTTTAAGCATCGCTATGTATGAACTTCATGCTGCTAGACAAATAAATTCTTTGGAAAAATGCACATTTTTATTTGGAAATAATGCCATCTCTTTGTTAGATTTGCAGCAATCCTATTTTGCCTCTACTGTTTTTAAGTCGAAAATGAAAAATTATTTAGAAGATGTTTGTGCATCATATTGTGCTGAATGGTATGTAGGTCAGCATGCTGCACCATAGCAGATAAGGCACAGTGAACAAGTGTTCTATGTACTTACAAGCAAATATCAGTCATAATAGAAGTAGACAGATCTACAAGAGCGTTTTGGCTTAGGAAATGTTTCTTGTCATTAGCATTTAAAAAAAGCTATGAGATTCAGGCCTATCAGCACCGATTCACAGCAAAGCCTGGCTTGCACAGGTTGTTATCTGTTCAGTACAGAGGTGCAGCTGGTTAGCAAATGGATTTGCAGATTTTTTTTTTTTTTAGCAGGGATGAGTAAAAAGGCAAAGAATCAGGTACTTACAACCCATTCAGAATGTAACAATTTTGTTTGTGTTATAAACCAAACCTTCTGTTTTTTGCAAACTGCATTATTTTTAGAAACAGAACCAAGAAAAACGGCTGATTTAAAAAAAAAATCTTTATTCATATTCCAGTTTCCCTAAGGGCTCCAATATCCATGAAGTAATACCAGCAAAGGGAGCAATGAAGACTGCAGACTTCCATGATTCAGTTCACAATGCTGCTTTATTGTGTTAGCAGTCAAGTCAAAAGGCAATATCTAATATTTTTAATTTTTTATTTCTTCCTCTATGTGTTCTCGGAAATGTGAAGGTGAAAATGTGACTGATTCACTCCCTAATGCTATGGTTGAAGGTTAGGGTAATTTTTATTTTACGTGGAAGTGGAATCATTCCTCATGAAGATAATAATCAGGGCTGATACTGAAAGTAGCTCAGTCATGCCTGAGTTGTAGGGTGCTGTTCTGCACAGCTATTTGCAAGGTGGAAGGGATGGGTTTCCTTTCTAAGGAAAAATGCTGTGCATGAGCTAATGGGACTACTTATCAGGTATGTGAATGCTGTTCTTTTCTGTATGGCAGAGAAAAAGGCTATAAAGTGCATGGAAAAGGTCCTCTCAGAAGGCTTCCCTGGCTAAGGAGGGGATGATGAAAGGGTTGTGTAGGTGTGTGTCCTTCTACCAGGCCTGCATGTAAAGAGAGTGACCAGTGCAGTGACCCAGTGAGGACCATAGCTGCAGCCTGAGCTTCCATCTGAGTTTGAAGAAAGGACTGTGGGATGATTTTTAGCCTGTCTCCAGTACTTGTTAGCAGAAAAACAGCTCCATAATGTATGAACTTAAGGAGAAGAGCTATACATAGGGAAAAAACCCCATGGTTACAGCCAGCATGTTTCCATCATAGATTCATAGAATATGCTACATTGAAAGGGACCAATCAAGATCATCAAGCCCAACCCCTGGCCCTGCAGAGGACATCTCAAGAATCACACTATGAGCCTGAGAGTGTTGTCCAAGTGACTCTTGTACTCAGACAGACTTGGTACTGTGACCACTTCTGTGGAAAAACTGTTCCACGATTTTAACTTAGGCCGCTGGACTTACTTGTGATGCTCAAACAAAACAAACAGCAAAAAAAAAATGGGGCCAGTAAGTCACTGATGTTCCTCAACTTGGTTTCATCAGATGATAAAATTGCTCCAAGTTTTAGATCAGTGTTAAAAGTATGTCTCCGACATCTGAAGCAAACATTAACATTTCATGAATACTAGCCTTGGACAGTGTCCAAACAGGAGGGTACTAGAAATGTGTACCTTAAAGAGTGCATTGTTGAGTCCCTGCAGGCAGAGAACCAAAGCTTAGAATGAAAGGAATAAATTCTAGTGAACAAGTATGAATGAAAGGATTTGATTGAATATGTAAGGACTATACAAGTGCTGAAACTATAAGGTGAAATATACAGTAAATATTTGTACTATTGACTTGAAGAAGGGAAAGAAGAGATATTTATGGTTGGAAAAGTGAGAACAGAAAAGAATCATAAGTAAAGTGCCATGGAAAGTAGTGCAGCATAATATTTAGGCTTTGATTTTACACAGAGAAGTGCTAAAACCAGACATATAAATGCATCATGTGAATATAATTCAGAATTGCAGTTCTGCTTTTTAGGGTACTGCTGCCTTATTCAATGTATTTTAGATGTGAATCCAATGATTTGCAAAATTTGAATCTCTTGACAACACTTTCAGGTGAAACTAGAAACAAGAGAAGAGCCTCCTCAAACTAAGTTACTCATGGTGTCTGATAGTCTACTGTAAAATTAGCTCAAATTTGCCAAGTCAAAATTATGTTCCGTTTTTCCTGCTCTAAATTCAGGTCACTGAATTTAATGGACATTCTATGGGTATAACAGAGAGCAACATTTAGGTCAGAAGTTACAAAGAGAAAGGTCTCCAATATGATTTTATTATATTAGTGTCTTACATTGAGCATCTTACTGTTGCTTGTAGTAGCAGGTCTCTGCTTGTGCCCACTTGCCATTGTCTGATAAGAGACATTTATAAGCTATAACATTGATAAGATTCTCACACTTGTTCATGGAAGATGAGCATGTTTCCCTTACTTTTATGCATGTCGAATAACAATACATGATCTGTTGGATAGAAGGAGGTAAAGAAAAACCTATGCAGATTTTTTTGAGATGAGTATCCTATAGTATAACCATTTTTAATTCATAACTGTATGGGAGTGTCTGTACCATGAATTTAAAATTTACTTTGCTCTTCATTTAATGCAAATTTTTCAATTAAGTATTTGTATCTCTATAGATTTTGTAATTGTTAATCTACTGCTCTCCTTAACAAAGTTTATCTACTGATGGAAAGCAGATTTCTTTAACCTGAAAAAGCCAAAGTAGGAAGCTGTGATTTTCCCACACTGGCTGAAGTTCATATATTAAACATGAGGGTGGCAAACATACAAAACCACCTCAACAGAGATGTGAAGACTTAGTGCAGGTGACCTGGACATATATGTGAACTACAAAATGGGTTCTGCTCCATAAATAAGGCATATCCTGCATGTCCTTTTCCTTTGCCACCACCTTTTCCTTTGCCACTACCTATCTAAGCAAGTGACAGTATTTAAAACTTAGAGCTGGACTTTGCATACAGAAATCCAGGGTCTCACACACATAGAGGGAACAGAAATGTATTTATATCAAATCATCAAATTATGAAATGTAATTCTGTCATAAAGCACAATTTAAAAGTATGCAGCAAGAAATGTAACCCTCCCCAGGGCCGATTTATGGATCTAATAATGTATCTTTTTTATAGTAATAGAGATATATTTGATTGCATATATAAATTCATAAATAGTATGACATATCTTTGAAAAATCAAGGATAACATCCTAGGAATCAGTGGCAAAATTCCCATTCATACTAGGGGTAGATTTTATGAAGTGAAATTGCCATTTAAGCCAAAATTATCTTTATGTGCCCAGTTCAACGTTGTTCTTTGTCTCACCGTAAGTTTGACATTTTCAGATTGTTGTGGAGAAACGCATCTGAGGCACACTAGGAGGGAGATTAGTTGTAAGATCTTGCATTAATCACAAAGTTCACGCTTATAATGTCTATTACCTTAGCAAGAGACGTGACCAAAAAGCATTGCTAAACTCAGGGTGTGACTTAATGAAACATCACTTTACTCACATTGTAAACAGGTCCCACCCCAGGGAAATAGATGGGAGCAGCAGCTGAGGACTCAGAGCCCTGACCATGTGGGCACTGTTGCATGGAGCGTGGGCAGCAGCAGCAGCAGCACCTGGTCCAGACTGCCATCCGTGCTCAGCCCTTGGGTCTGCCCGCTCTCAAAAGCTTCCTGGCAGGAGCTGCTCTAGTGATGGCAAAATGAGGGAATGCCACCTGTGAGGGGCAAATAGGACAAGCTCATTGCCTCAGCTGCTGCTCCCTGCACTGAAGAGCTGCAGGTCTACTGGGGCAGAGCAAGGTAGCGTGGAAATAATGCAGGTCAAGGCAGCCTCCTCAGGGGACGCAGAGGACTGATTAGTTCACCATGTCTCTGCCTCTTAGGACCTACTACCTGCAGTCAGACTTGTTACCTGGCCCAATTCAAATCCACACTGTCCTCTCTACCTCAAGGAGTACAAGACTGTGTGCTAACTAAAGAGAAGCCATCCTGGCTGCTGAGATAGGTTCTTGTGTTACCTGCATGGGTAAGTTTGGTAAATTGCGATATAGTGAAGAGACATTGTTCTGTGTGTCAATAATGGTGTGTTTCCTTCTGACTTGTCCTGCTTTTGCCACTTACATGCATAATGAATGAGGAAAACATTGTGGGCCCTGTTTGCAGCAGCATGTTAGCTGGCTGTGTTTGGAAAACAGGGGTCAGAACACCAGCACTTGTAAAATGGTGTTGTGTCACTGCAGTAAACTGAGTTACAGCAATTTACACCAGCTGAGGACTTGGAACTAGATTTTTAGGAGCATTTGATGAAACAATATTAGAGCAAAACTCAATCTTAGGCAGTTCCACATTTGCATCCGGTAGTGACCTGTATCCGATGCATCAGAGGGAGAAAAATCTAAAGCAACAAAAGCAGTACACAATTAGTCTGATGAATCTCATCCATTGGATTTCCAGAGCTGGACAAATCAAGCTCATACATGTAAAAAGAAACCTACTGATTTTATAATTTCAAAAGCAGATCAACAGAACTTGATCACTTGATCTTGCTTGCACTGCTGATATCTTTGAACTCAGTGACAGCAGGATCAGGGCTCTAGTCATCATAGGGCTAGAATTAGCCTTACAGCAAATGGAAGAAGGGGTGAGAGTTGATAAGGAAACATATGTAATAATCTCATTTCAGGTTCCATGTTATTTTACTGTAGCTGCTCTGAAGCATGGTACTAAAAACTGTTAAACCAAATAGTCCCACTAAGACCTGATGGAGGGCATCTGCTTTTTCCTGTATTATATACAACACACCAAAGGAAAAATTAATAATGAAACAAGAACAGCTATAAAAAGGTAGACAATGAAAAATGACTGTGTTCAGGGACAGAAAACAAATGCCAAAAGACTCATATGTTGTGCAGATAAAAAGTACTATACATATTGTTAGAAAGCCAGCATATACACCATATTATTCTTTAAAACATCATGGATCAAATTTTTAAAATCCTTCACAGCCTCCTGTTCACTCTGAATATATTGTGATTTGCCTAGCATCAGTCAGAAATAGGATTTTTAGGATATGTCTGAGCTTGCTCCTATTTCCATTCAAAGCTGAGATTCAGTTTCTCAAGCCTTCTCTGAGAGCTATTAGTGGAGTTTACCACATCAGGCAAATGGACAAAGAACCCCATTTTGAGCAAATAAAATCACTACAAACATGATGTGGAATTGTTGATGGCAAGGCTATAGTTATTAGCACTTGTGTACTGCAGATACAATTAATGAAACATGGCTAGGACATTTGCTGAAAGTCAGATCTATTGCGGTGATTTAACAGACTGATTCCATAAATGTCTAAAAATAAGGAGTGGGTAGGAGAGTAGACTAAAAGGAGAGGAATCAAAGAGCTTGCAGGTGGCAAAGAGAAAATGTGATTAAGCAGCCTAATAAACTTCTGGGGAGGGCGATGGTTTAGACTCCCTTAGTGGGTGAGATTTATGGGCAAAGGTGTATCTTCTAGAAGCTCCCAGGAGAAAGACGGATTCCAATGCTTGTAACATAGCCTTGAAAAAACAGAAGAGTTTCAGCCCTTTCTTACTTTGCCTTCATTGGCATTTTACTCTGCCCAACATTTTAGTCATGCCAAAAGCCCCTCAATACAACCCCACTTTGCAGTTTTTCTGTTTCACCCATCCTTGTAGCACCAAAACAACATAGATAATTTAGAATACCTTATTCTGTTACTATAAGGTATTACAGTAATACCTTTTGGTCATAATCAGCACCTAGAGAAGTCCCCATAACTGAACAGGGCTCCTATGTTAAAAGACATTCCAGAAACAAAAGCCTTCAGTGGATAAGTGGTGCAGCCAGTCCTTTTGTAGGCTTCTTCCTCATTTCAATTTCTCTTGGCTGTTTGCTCAAATACAAACAATAGAACTCACTATCCTGATTTGACACAAAGTAATGCACTTATTTCAGGAAACAACAATGTCTGAATTAAATAACTCTGCTGGATGGCACATGTGGGAAAGCACATATATACACGTGTCCAAATACACACTTTTAGAAATGCTCATTTGGCAAATTAATAGCCTAAAAACTTCCCAAACAAAATAAACCTGCGAGTAGTGATTTGTATAAAAAACACTTCCTTCTGATTAAAGTGTCTGTTCAGTGTAAACAGGGCAGAAGAGAGTTTTTAAGAGAAGGTTGTGAACCTCTTCCTCACAGTGCCGTGCTGCTCCTCAGCATGCAGGGACGCAGGGGTTCATGCAGCTACTTTTTGGAGTAATTACTCATGTTGTAAAACAGAGGCTTACAAGCTGGGGGTTTGTCATTTGGTTATGAAATTAACTGATTTGTGTGCGTATTCCTGTAGATTCAAATATTTTATCAGTATGGAGCGGAAGGCATGAAGGCCATTCCTGTGCCACAGCTGTCTGAAGTGTATATGTGAGGCAAACAAAATGAAGTGAAAAAGAAATTTATGGACAAAAAAAAAAATTAAAAGGAAGGAAAACTGTCCTTGATGTTAGAGCTTGTCTTGCTTTATGCCGGAATTCTGTTGTTACTTTTGAAAATGTAAAAGCGGTTCCAAAGCACATTGGCACGTGCATGAAACTGCAATACTCACTTGGCACTGCCTGTTCCCAATGCTGGCAGTGTGGCACATAGACCTCTTTAGCCTCTTCCTCTGTTGTTTTCTGCACAAGAGCCAACCATTGTGGCTACTCATGAGGCAAGGCTGGCAGCTGAAGAACCCAGATGCCAAGCTCTGGATTGTCTGTTCAGTTTGTGGCTAGTCTCTTCCCTGGCATCTGCCCTGGCATTGCAGCAGGCTGTGTAACCGTCTGTGGAGTTGGGTTCGGGATTAGGCTTCTGCTGGATAGCATGCTCTCCTGGTCACTGTTTGCCTTTCGAATTACCCTTGATTATGAGGAATGCTTTCTCTCCTGCAGACTCCACCCAGGTTTGTGCAGTGCTGTTTGGTGGAGAAATGGTGGGTGCTACCCTCCCTCGGCACAGCATGGTTTTAGCTTTAGAGCAGAGCATGGGTAATTTCAGCCCCAGAAACTCAACCATCTCCTCTCAGCCAGGAAAATTTTCAAGTTGAATGTGACAACATCCTTGTATGTCTTTTATGCAGCTGAGCCCCCCAGGCCCCAGCAATGGCCTGAAGAATGTAATCTCTGGTTTGTGCTAGTCCACATGCCTGCAAGACTCTGCTTCAGCTCTGGCTGATTTTTAATCCACTGCAAGTGTCACAGCTGAACTACATGAGGTGGTTGTTTCTCTTTGCGGGTATCTTTGACACCCAGGAAGTTCAGCAGGCAATTTAAGTGGGGAAACTTCCAGGACAATAGAAACATTGCTAGCAAGTGCCTAAAGGGGTAAAGTGTCTTTTCTTGTAATTTATTAGTCTAATATTGCTATACCTTGCGACAACAATCCTTAATCATTAATATATATTCTTCTGCCTTTCTTTTCTTGGATTTAGGGAATACCAGCTGATCAAAACCTATCAGTCTCTGTGTCAAACTTCGTCACTGCATCTGCCTGATGCTGGGGTGAGCAAGGGAAAAGTTTCCCATATTGAGATCAGGCTCTTGCCCCACTGACGCAACACTCATCTGAAGCCTGATTTTCACAGGACATTTCTTTCCTCTAGAGTCTTCTTTAGCTGATATATGGATTGGTATAGCTCCAGGTCACTGCACCCACATGTGCGTAAGTTGAGAAAGGCAGGAAAACTGGCTAAAAGGGCTTGATGCAAAACCTGGTTTGAACCCTTCTAGTATTACAAAGTGGCATTTATAGATGTTATGTGACAATGTTTCTAAAAGAAAGAATTTTTAGTGAGAAGAGAGAGAAAGGGATTGTTTACCAGCCTGTTTGCTGGTAAATAAATCAGTGAGGAGTACAAAGAAGGATGTGCCCAATTCAACATTTGTAGATGCTGGGGCAGTCAAGGCATCAAAGAATCACAGAATAATGTGGATTGAAAGGGATCTTTAAACCCCATCTAGTCCAACTCCCACTGTGAGGCACAGGAATGTCTTGAACTAGACCAGGTTGCTCAGACCCCCCATCCAACCTGATCTTCTGTGTTGCTGAGGGTGATGGACAACATGGGCACTCGTACTCTTTTGTAAATATCTGTTACGAGAGTTCTGAGAAGAGAACTGGGATAGAAGAACCATTGCTTGTCCCAATCGGACATCTCAAGCCACAGAACACCAGCATGGCTGTAAGAGTAGCTGGAAATGAAGGCGATACTGCACTACCAGCATTTGTTCTTTTCTCTTTTAGCTCATACTTCAGAGATCTCATACCTCCAAATATTTCATACAGCTAGGAATGCAGAAGCACAGGAGGGAGCAGCACAGTGCAGCTGTGTGACTGATGCCCTGTGGGCACAGCCAGTAGCCCTGGTATGCTCTCACCCCATCAGAGGCATTGTCACACCATCTATCAAAAGCCTGCCACAAGCATTGTGTTGCCTACCCAGGCAACTCCACCACATCCAGAGCTACTACATATCCAGTCCATCTCCACTTTTTACTAGAAGTTGCTTTCAAAAACATTCCTGTTTGGAGCTGGAAACACTCTGAGAAAGGCCATTGTCCATGTTATTCTTTCTGACTGGAGGCAAAGAAAAAGTGGCTTTTCGACAATTCATCAAATTCTGTTTGGACCAGGGAACTATACTATGGTATTGTGCCAAGCTGCAATGCCAGCTTTCAGTAAGATGTCAGAAGATAATTTAAACATAAATTTCATACTCAGACTACTATTGAAAAATGCCTTTCCCAATCTTTTAAAAATTAAGATAATTTATAAACCTCAGAAATATAACAGCACATCACAGAGTCATTGCCATTAAATGAAAAGTCTATTAATTTATTCTCCAGTTAATACTAATTTGAATATTATTAAGAACAGTTCTCTTTGTTTATAGAATACATTTTTCCTATCAGGAAGAAATAGATAAATTTCAGCCTCCCAAAATGATCAAGTTGTTTTAATGAACTTTATCACAAGAACCTGTTGCTGATTTCTAACAAGTAAACTGCTTTCAGGTGGAATGCAAAATATGTCAAAAAAGTCTAAAATAAAAGTTAATTTCCCAAATACAGTTTGGATTCTATTTCCACATTTGACAGCAACTAAAAGTTCTGCCAGGAGTATGCACAGGTAAACATTTATCACTTTGAAACTGCGTAAAAGCCTACAAATTAGTCATAGGTCTCTTGTGTTACCCAGATTGCTAAACTTTTTCGTTCAAAGCTTCTAACCTATGATGGTCTTTATTTTTAAGGTATTTCATGCCTATAGCCTGTGCAAATGACCACAGTCAGAGAACATACAGGTTGTGTTGACTGTGCTGGTTGTGGGGAGCTGATGTTCATGCTTAAGAAGGTTGTGACCACTTAACTAGACGTGCCCTCTTTCCACAAAAATCAGGGTGATGCTGCAGCATGGTTTCAGGAGGCTCTGTGAAGTGTTCTGAATTGTGCCCAGGAACAGAATCAAGGGATTTTCATTTACCCTCAACAGGTACTGCACTTGCTTTATACCCCTTTCATTTCTCTGGTATAAATCTGCAGAGGCAGATGCTTATCACTTCTTACATCAATAAATTCCTTCTCAAAGACTAAAAATATTTATGAGTCATCATTTGTTTTGGAAATCCAACCTAAGGAGCAAAATATGGAAACATTATCATTATTTGAAATTATATTTGGACAACAAATGACAGATGTATGCTGGTGTTCATTTACCTCTTCTCTTCAATCATGCAGTTTTACAAAATATGTAGTTTTGGTCTCTCATCCCTGAAGAATTTAATCAGTAGTGGTTGGACCGTGTAGATAGTATGTAGTCAATTTTTTTAGTACAAACCCCTTTAAGAATAAGTTGGCAGAAAAAAATTATTTAAAACCTCATTAAAAGGAGCAGCTAAGGTTTGGCACAAACAAATCTCAGTGTGGGAATTAATTTTTTTCACCAAATTAAAAAATATCGGTTTGTTTGTTTTAAAATTATATTGGTGCAGCAACCCCCCCCATACCTCCTTCCCCAGAATATAGATGATCTGCTGTTTTTGATGCTTTTTTTTGTGCTTGTAGAATTCCTATATAGCTTCTATTTGAGATGAAATTTGGCAAGTGATTAGACCATAATATGTCTAAATGCTTTGTGTATTTTGGAGAAAAAAATAAAAAAGAACTGAGATAATAAAGCTCCAAAAGTTGCTACTGCATATGTACTGCAAGTGCTTTTCAAAGAAGCTTCATAAGATTTTTAATTAGGTGGCTAAGACTATACATGGTAGACTGGAACTGTTTGGTCTGTGGGGTAAATAATGTGCATTTTAAAAACATTTATAAATACATATTCCCTCGCTTGACTTTGCTATTCCAGTCCACTGAGTAAATAATGCATATTTTTAAAAATTCATAAATACATATAATATGTAAAAACACTGCCCAGATACTGTATGTGTGGGACCTAGAAACTTGGATGGTGCTGAAACAGACACAGTCCCCAAGGAGAATGATACATACTCTATAACCTCCCATGAAAGTTTTCTTTCAAAATAAAGCAAGGAAGGAAATTCTATAGACGAAATTACACTCAGATAAGATGAAGGCTGTGATGCAAACCCTCAGAACTCTGCAGAGTCAAATCAAAGTTTGCCTTTGTCCTCAGATCATGCTGCTGAGTTTTTTTACTCCATTTACTCCATACTTTCTTTTCCTTCTTGCTACCTTAAGAACAGCATGGTTTAAGAAAAGAAGGTCAGCATTCATGTTTCATTTCTTGAGCCCTGCGGATCTGAATACACATGGATTATTCAGATAGAAAAGTTTTATTTCTGTTTAATAGTTTTCTGGATTTGGGTTTTTAAAATTATTTTTAATTAAATGAATAAAGAAGTAATCTCAAGCAGCCAGAATGCCCCACTTTGAGGTAGGAAATGCAGAAACTCTAAATAAGAAGTATAACTGAATAGGTCAGGGCTTTCACCTTCGTAGTTCTTCATACAACAAAATGCTGAAGCACATACTTGGCTTAACTTTAAGCACATGCTTATCCTCACACCTATTCAGCAAAAAACTTAAACATATCCTCTAATCAATTTTAACTAGAGCATATGTTTGTATGTTTTTCTGAGTCAGGGCTTAAAGTTACACCGATAAAGGAGCCCTGGTTGAATCTCTATCAGCAAGATTAAACATTATTAGGGTATGTAGACCTGCTGGGAGTTGTTCTGTGTGGTGGTCAACAAATCTTCTCTCTCCTGCTCTGTGCATTTATTTTCAGGTATGCAATAAGGTGTGCCCACTGGGAGCAAATTCTGCCCAACTGAATGGCAGCCCTTCATGTCATCCTGAATTTTATATAGAACAGAAGAAAACGAGACCCCAAAGAGAGCTGGATTGCAAAATTGCCCATAAAATTATAGTGAGTGAATCTGATAGGAAATGTTATGAATTTCAACCTCTGGTTTGTTTTTTTCTCCCCCGCCTTCCTTCCATACAGGGACTACCTTCATGTGGTCCGGTTCCTTAGTGGAATTATTCCTCCGTGTATCTTTGTATCATTTTCTTAGCTTCTAACCACTGTATTTCTGCACAGTTTCATATCTGCTAGCCCCAGCATTTCCAGCCTATGAAAACCTCATAAATCTACTTCATTTTTCTAATAAGACATGAAAGTCCTTAATTGGCCTTAATGAAATGCACTTAAAGGGCAATAAACGTGTTTAAGCCCCTCTTTCAGGGTGAGCTACAGTACTCTCACTCTGCTCTGTTTTAGCCTTTGTGGTAATTAATCACTTATTCATATGTGGCACATCAGTAACAAGATCAAGCAACTACTGCACAATTGCATGATAATAAGCTGCTCATATATGTGTCAAGATTTAGCAATCCTTTTTAAAGCCTAATTTAAACTCATTTTACAACTAAGCAGGCTGCTTCTCTGAAGTATTTCTATCCAGTATCTTTTTTACATATTGCTGCTGAAATGCCATCTTTTTATTTTGTTTATAGAGCTGCATTTGCCTGAAATCTACTCATGGCACCAAAGTGAATTACAGCAAGTGAGAGCCTTACCTCGTATTTTTGCAAAGGCTTTATCTTTGATCAAAGACCACAGTCAGCCTCACACAGAAGGAAAGGCCACAGAATTTGCATCCATTAGGATAACATTTTTTGAAAAGTAATGAATTACAATTAAGTTTTATTATCCAGGCCTCTGAGTCTGTGTCTCCTGTGAATCTTAAGCTGGTTGCCTTTGTCAATGGGCAAGAGCACAATGTGGGTGAAGAGAACCAAAGTTATTTTCTAGCAGTCAGGCCTTTGATTCCTGGCAATGAACCTGCACCTTAAATCTGAAATCTGATTTGTATTTGCTGTAAGTTCTGGAATTTCATTCTTCAGACAAAGAGAAGTGTATATATTAGAATCTGAGTTCAGTTAATATTGACAAAAGTTGATGTCTTTTGCCAATCCAGTGGCCTGAGATGAAAACCAGTAGTGTCCAAAATGCCAAAATGTCTGAGACACATACTCACTTTTATTAGCCAGGTGTTGTACCCCACAGTGACATATTCATTGGAAATTACCTATGAATGGGAAGTGAGGCATTGATGTTTGGTTTTCAAGCAAGCAAGGGGTCATGTTAGTGCTTACTACACATGAAAAACCACAGGTGTAAAATGGGCATGTCTTTTTTCATGGCTTATCTCAGGTGAATGAGCTGTTAAAAACCTAATTTTTGTTTTGGTTTTGGAATTGTGGAACCTGTTTTTACCATATAATTTCTCAACGGCAATTAAGAGATTCTGCAAAATTATGTATAGATTTCTAATGGTTACTTGTGTCTTTTAGGCACACTGAGTTCTTAAAAATTGTCCATTGCTGTATTTGACCTGCAAGAAGCAGTTTGTGTTTCTCCTTTTGAGTGGAGGCACTTAGAATCAGATACCATGGGAGTGCATGGACACTTTAAAATCACTTCTTAATCCAACTCCTCACAGTAAGCTGTATATGGTAAAAACATAGTTATCTGTGAGAGTGCTTGTGGGAATGTGTATCTTGGCTGTGGTAAGGTTGTCAGTAAAGCTGGAGACATGCCCTATATTCTGGCAGCTTGGGATCAACACCCATGTATATTTTCTGGTTTGGACTAAATTTTAATGTCAGGAGACAGGAGAAGGAAGAATACAAACCCTTTTCCTACATGCTCCCCATGCAAAGAAAATGGACCCATATAACCTTCTGTATTTAGGTGCTTGCGGGAAATGCCCTGACCGAAGACACCATTTCCAGAGGGGATGATAGAGTGCACGGAGGAGAGCTTATCACAAGCCACATCTTTTTGCCATAAAAGCAGCTTATGTCACATATTGCTGATCACCTAAAACTCAGAAGCAGAACACAGCAGGTTTTTGTCAGCCTTGAAATACCCTTATACCCAGAGTTAAGCAATTTGAGGAAACAGCCAGATTGGAAGAATGGAGCAATTAAAACCCTATTAAAGTTTAAAGTCCTTTCAAAAGTGGAAGATAACTAGGGAAGGTTTGAACAGTTCTTCAGTCTGTAGTTGCAAGCAATTGGGACCAGCAGGAAAGAAGGCAGTTTGGAGACAGCCTTATTCCAACAGTTGCTTGTTCTCCAGGAATTGATGTTGTCAGTACATTGTTAGCTCAGGCAGAGGAGGCTCAGCAATGAAATAATACCACAGAAGTATGAAGGCTTCTGCAGCACATTTAAAAATATAATAGAAAATCATTTGTTTAAAAGAAAATAGCAAAAAAGAGGTGGAAAGAGTAGAGAGGTGGACTTGACATTTTGGTTCTCAAGTGATTCAATCTCTCTGATAAGAACCAGGTTGTCCCATAATCTGGGTCAAGACACTTTGAGAAATGTTACAGGAAATCCTAAAATTATTGCTTGACAAAGCTATCCAGATTTATCAATCACAGGAAATCATTTTGGTCATAATAAATAAGGAGAAGCTTATGTGAGGGGTGAGGTGCTGGATGTGGCACAGAATGAAAAATGCTACCTTGGAGAGCAATGGTAATGGGGATGGGAAGACAAAGCTGCTAGAAATATACATACTTTTAGGAATAGTCCTCAGCAAGAGATTTGGGGGAATTTTAAACAATCAAGAATGTGATTCCTCAGGTGTTTCAGATATACATACTAGAAAGAATATATAAACATAGTTTAGACTTTGGGAAAAAAAATCTAGAGGATGACTAGAATATTTTATACTGGGCTTGTGTCTTTGAGAAAGTATGGCATGAAAGCCAGAAGTGTAAATGGGTTAAAAAAGAGATTGTGCTACCACAGTCATTAGTTGCAACCTTTATTTCAAGAAGACCTTAAACCAGCTTCTGATGGAAGCCAGTAAAGTATACCAAGGAATCAGCTCAACCATCTCTCATATCCTTCCATTTAGTATCCACTGTTATTCAGTGTTGGAGATACAGTATTGGGAAAGATGGACCTCTGATATGGCCTTGTATAATGGCATTATAGTAAACTGAGAAAGCTATAAAATTTTCTTCCTATGCCTTTCTTATGCCAGAAATATACTCCAAGTCAAAAAATAAAAAACAAAATAAAATACTGGTGGCACAGGGAAAATTGGCATTAATTTGTCAAAAGAATAAGAATAAAAATAACAGTTAAGAACTTATACCTGTCCTTAACTGTTATTTTTATTCTTATTCTTTCTCTGGGATATTCTACTAGAGAGAGAAAGGAGTTTGCATATCAAGTCTCTACACTTCACATAGAATTCATAAATGCCTGATTTTGGATGTAGGATAGTTGTCAGGAATTTGCATTGCTTAAGCTTTGAAATAAGGTGGTAGATGCAACACTACTGATCCTATTATCCAGTAAATTTGTAGAAAACCACAACTAAAAAATTCTAAAGAACCTCAATTCATGTGTGCTGTAGTCAATCTCATCTCTATTTAGCGCTCTGAAATTACAGAGCAGCACTAACGAATCAAGCATGGGTTATCAACTGCTATCATTTTGTTCAGCTGAAAACTGAAAACCAGGATACTTAAATTGTCAGAAAGTAATTTCAGAATCCCCAAAGACTTGCAGGAATAAAAAGGGACAGATAAAGCAAAATAGGATTACTTGGAACTTGGGGATTTCCACCATGACATGAAAATGATGCTGTGTGTAGCTACAGCACAAGAAAAGAGGAAGAACTAGCAGTGGTGTCACAAAGAGAAGCCTTGGGGTTGCAGATCTTACACGCTTTTTTAGTTGTTCATCCCTGAGGAATGTATAGTAGGGATGAATTGATTGCTGATGGGCTTAGTGCTACCTGACAGCAATGCTGCTCGTGGAGTTACCTGTGGTCTGCAGTACAGCATAGGACCATTGGTGCAAGCTGGTCTGCTTTTTATTACATTCCTATATCTTTAAACAACTGGCTTTAGAAATTTTAAGTTCTCCATTGTTTTGAGTATTCACTGCTGTTACTGTCACAACTAGCAGGCAAAGGAAGTTCTGTATTTTTTAAGAGGTTTGAGACAGAGGAAATAATTGATAGCTGCTTTTGTTGTATGCTATCTAACCAGGACTCAGGTGCTGAGGGAACACAGCAAGAAAGACAAGGAGCCTGGTCCTTGGCATTTTATAGAGCAGGCAGTATGTGCCAGGTGAGCGAGCTTTATATTTGTGTTTTTGAGTAAGCACCTTGCTCATTATCTGTAATGTGAGCTAGTGCACCAAGTCCTGACATCAGAAAGCTGTCATAATATAGTTGCATCACATTACATGGACTCAGGCCAAAAAGCTCAAACATTTCACTAGGACTGAAGTGGATGAAGGGGAAAGATCCGACTTTGTTCTCAGTTCTTGTAAATCAGGAGATCTCCTCATGGTCAGAGGCAGACTTTTAAATGAGAAGGCTGATGCTCTATTCTCAAAGCCAGGCAGAAGTGTAATTTCATTTGGTTTCTGAAGATCCACCAGCTACGTTGACTGGCTTGGTAAGGCTGCCATTATTTATTGGCTGTCATCTTGAATCTAGCCATCTGTTCCCTCCAAACAACTTGTGATTTTTTTTTGTGAAGGTCAGCTAAAGGTGACAAGAGATCATTCCAGCCAGTGTGAATAGTTCTCTCCTTCAGGGTAAAAATGCTTTTCAAGGTGCTAAGTGAGGGAAGAGGAAAAGATGATGCTGTGGGATGGACTGCTAGAAATGGAAAAAGGAGAGGATGTGGTAGAAGATTTAAGGGTCCTAGACTTTGTTGCCTATGGACAATGTTTACTTTCTGCTGTTTAATATAAAGGTGGAAAAAAGGCCAGTGTCCTGACTCTGATCAGAGACAGAAGTGGAAATGTAATGAAGGAAATTAAAGAATGGAAGCTTGGTGTCAGGTTTAGGGACTTTTTGGGGGAAGATTGCATCCCCATGATGGACTTTTCTTCTATGAATTTTCCAGGTTTTAATGATTTCTTGAACGTATTTATGTTTTCCTCACTACATTCCACAATGTAATTAAGTATGGGAAAGCACATCCCCTTTTGTGTTTTACTTGTTAGTCATTCAGTGAATGACACTTCCCTGATCTCCTTTCCTACATGCTCATGACTGTCTATTGCTCTTCCTGTCAGTAATTCGCTTTTCCAAGCCGAAAACTCCTTCTCTATCTATTCACTTCTCATGCGTCACTCACTCCACACCTCTGATCAGCTTTGTCACTATCCACAATGCCTTTTCTGAATCTATTGTAACTTTGTTGAGGTGGTTGATTAAAATATTCAATATGTGCAGCATTCAAAACTGTGGGCGAACAAGGCAGAGGCAGAATAATGTTCCCATTTTCTTTGCTATTTCTTTCTTAATAGTTTCTAGTGTTTTACTGGCCTTTTTTGAGTATTGCTGAATGTTGGAAAGACATTTCTAGATTAGCATTCAAAATTACTCCAAGAAATCTTTCCTAGTGTCAATACTAGTGAAAAGCCTATACTTCTGTCTGTATAGTTAAGATTTTTTTTATGCTTATTCATGATTTCTTGTGTGTCACTGCTTAATTTCACTGATACTGCACTGTGAAGTCCCTTAGCACTGTGACAATCTTCTGCGACTCCTGCTGTTTTAGGTCTGAGGATCCTGAAAAACTTTGTGTTATTAGCAAGCTTTCTCAGCCTCTCCATTCTCTTCCTGTTCCACATTATTTACGGTATGTTGAAACACACAGGTCTGCCTGTGGGTCCCTGAAGACCTGATGACCTTCCTCTAAGAGGAAACCCCTACTTTACTTTAACTCTTTGTTTCCTGTCTTTTAACCAATTATTAAGTCATCAGAGTACTTTGAGTTTTGTTCCAAGCTGATTTAATGCCTTTAAAAGCTTTCGGTTAAGGATCTTGCCAAACCTATTTCTTTCAATCAAAAAATACTTTCTCAACTGGATCGCTTACGGCTGTTAACACTTTCATTACATTTCAATAGATCGGTGAGGGATGATTTCCCTTTCCAGAAGCTGTCCCAAAGTATCATATTTATTTACACCTCTACTGCCCATGTCCCTTATTATTGATTGTACCAATTTTGACCCTAATGATATCAGACTTATGAAGTTGTAGTTATCTGCATCTTCCCCTGGGAAACTTTTTAAAAACCCATCAGAGCTGTCATTTTTTATTACCCGATATGAGTTACTTAGAGTTTTAGATACTTCTTTAGAACTGTGGCTATATAAAATGTGACAGAGTTTATCCAATTTTTCCTTGATTTCTTCTTTTTGAAGTTTACAGATACATTTTGTTTTGTTCTCAAGCTTCTCTTATGTTACCTTAATTTTTTCAACCTTCTCTTCTGTTTCCCAGTTTTCTTAGTTAGATTGTTCTCACGCTCAGGTGTATAAACACTGGCAATGTTTTTCATAAATTCAAAGAAAGTTTTCATTCCTGTTTTTAGAAATATAGACAGTTGATAGACAGTTGTCTTGACCAATGGGATGGGGAGAGGTATCAACCTCCTCCCCCAATCCCTAGCCTTTGTAGAAATACTATAAAATAGAATCAGATCTTCTTAAATAAATAGTTCATACCTTCTCACCACAGTGTGTGTGTGTTGTGTGTGTATGTGTGTGTGTGTGTGCACGTATCTGTATAACGAACAGCGTCACTCTTATACTTTCTTGCTTTAGCCAAAAAGCTTTTCTGTATTTTAGAGTATTTTTTGATAGGTGATAAGTGTATTTTCTAAGCTAGTAACATTAGATCTGAAATATTTTGCCATTTTAGCTGCTTCTTTTAAAATTCTTTTCACTGTAATATTTGTCTTTACTTTTATCCCATGTTGAAACTGGAAAGAACTCATAGTCTATTATTTTCCAAAGTCTTATGATCTGTAAACAGGTCTCATGATTGTGCAGAGGGTTTGATTACAGGGTTCCAGCTAATGGAGTAATGAAATTGCTCTGTCTCTGAATCAGTAGCCTCCTAATGACCATGAGCTTGCAGCCAGTTTCAAACAAATTTGAGAGAAGGGTAGACCTGAAATATTATTGTATTTTTGAAGCTTCATGGAAATTGTCTGGGTAGTGGAGAGGGACCTCAGCTGAATGACTGCAATGACCTGAAAGTCAAAAAAAGTAAAACTCAGGAATTATCCTGTTTCTCAGGAGATGGATTTACAGCCAGAAACAGAGCAAGTGCTGTCTCTTGCCTGATAGAGACAGGAGACATAAGAGAATCTAAGAGTCTGGTTCCGGAAGAAGTTTTAAGAGAAGGAAGACACAGTTAAGTATAAAACCTAATTGCATTAATTTTTCAGCTTGTGAAGTCGATTTCCTAAAGTTTGAGTTGACAACATGATGAAATTATGGCTAAATTCTCTCTGTCCAAGAATATTCTTTAAGAGAGAAAACGAAAAGTCAGCTTGCTGTGACTCCCTATACTACTAGTTTTTGTTGGATAAGGCAGCTAATTCTTCCCGCCTTGCAGTAAAACATCCCCAGAAATGTATTCCAAAGGTAACCAGTCTTTTAGACTCTTCACCCTGGGGGAGTGGATGAGGAACAGTAGCTGCCTGTACAGCACCTCTGTATAACCCCACAGCTTGCTCAATGCCTTCGAGATCATGGGTGCTGAGACAGGCAAGGAAGACTTGAGGTGGGGCTGATGGAAAAATGCTGCAGTGAGGAAGGAGATTAGAGTGCCATGGATATGCTGGGAGGGACGCTGTCATCTGGGGGTACCCTGATGGTGCAATGAGGGTGCTCGAAGGTGACTTTATTGTCCAAATGAGCTCAAACGTCTGCTATGAATTGTAGTTCTCCTGTTCACTTACATGCTGCTTAATCCCATGCAGGATCACTCTGCTAATTTGGAAAAATTAAAAAAAAAGATCAACAGAACCAAACAACTTGATAATATGTTCTAAGGAGAGCTGGCATGATTTGCTCATCTGTAGCGCTTAAAAAATAAATGCTCCATCAGCAGGCTCCTCAGTGCCATTCAAGGTGATGTAAACATGTACTGAAATTCTGAATAAAGTCATATTTCTAACAGTGCAGGCAAAAATTCTGACCTAGTTTAATCAGTCACTATGCTTTTCTGGTTCTTCTGATTTGTTGTTGGTTTGTGTTGGGCAGCTGGACAATAGGATTTTGCATGGGCCACAAACAATGAAATAAAACAGCAAGATGTACTGTATTTTACTGAAACATAGTATAAAGGGCAGCAGGGGACTAGTCAAAGCCCAATATTCTGAGACTGTAATTTTTTATCACTAGTTTATTTCCTAAACCAAAAAGGTTTTGAATATAAATATTGGATGAAAGTGAAGCTGCACCACATTGGCTGTCATGGAGGCAAGACCAAAACCTACTTTTTATTAGAATTAAATTAATATGGCATAAGTAGTTTTACAGTTTTAACATTTTAATATTATTTATGTTCTAACTGCTCTGCATAAATAACTGTTCCTTGCTTCTTTTGGTTTTACTACTAATAAAAAGTAATAGGCATAATAATTCAGGGGCTGTTTGTATTTCCAGGCACTTTTGTTCTGTCATGTTTACCTACTCAAGGAGACATACTGAAAACCAGACCACAAGAAGCCACAAAATACAGCAGCCACTTTTCAACCAAACTATGTATCTAGGAGCAGGAGAAGCCTAAAGCAAATACTTACAACTAGGATTATTGATGGAAGGTCTTTCCAATAAAAAGAAGAGTGAGAAAGTAGCTCTGTGCACAAATCTACTAGGATGGCTTTTCAGTTTTACTCAGTGCATTACCGTAATTACATTATAGGTATATTAACAGACATATTTCCCTAATTACCAATTGATTTCCCAGACTACTCAAAAATGTGCAGAAAAAAACCCCTACTTGTGATGGACATGAATGTAATATTTGAGCACTGACAACTTGTTGCATTTCATTCAACAGTAAAAGGAATTTTTAAGTGTGAAAGAATGCCATCAGTCTCAGTACCAAGAAAGCTAAGAATCTCAATCACTATAAAACACATGAAGTCGGATTGTACTTCCAGGATGTCTAATAACAAAGGAACAAATGTAGGTTTCCTCTGCAAAAGCATGTGGTGTAGGAGCAGTATTTTTATGTTTTAAAGTATATTTAGCAGTACAGCTTGGAATATAGAGAAGAAAATGGGTGATGTTCTGTAACTCAGAGAAGTTTTTTCTTGAACTTCCCTGGAGTCAGGAATGTACACTGTACACATTGTACTGCTGATAGATTTATGTAAAGCAGCCAACATACAACCTCTTTCTAGTTAACCCTTAAAGGTAAGGCAATGTGTCCTTTTCACAAACCCTGACTTCAGAGAGTGTAAATCTTCACAGGCTCTTCCTTCTGCCAATGCCTCCTATCAACACTTCAGAGCCCAAAAAGGTTTAAAAGCCCCTGTCCTGACTCAGTCTCTAAACTCCTTCTTGCCTCATTGACGTTTGAGAACCTAAACAACATGGACCTCCTTAGATAAAGACAGTTTTTTTAAAAAACCTCTCAGAACCTTTGGTCAGTGACTGCTTTAATGCAAAGTGATACCTTTCCACTTACCCACAACATGGTACCACTTCAGAAAGTTTTCTTTTTGTATCCTCAAACTCATATCATCTTGCATTTGTGCAACTCTAATATCTCTTGCCAAGTAAATTATGTAAATTGCATTAGCAGAGCATATGATGTCACTGCTTATATGAACTACCTTTAAAATTTCCTCTGTTCTCGTAAAAGGTCCTCCTTTCATACTTGTGCGGTTTATGGGTAATAAACAGAAGGGAGTGAGGTGTGCTTTTTGTGATTATCAAACATATTGAGTAGAGTGGGTTCCGTCTTTATCCCTGGCTATTCTGGTCTCCTTCATTCCACCAATACCACAAAAGACAGCTGAATATCCACTGACTTCAAAGGACTTTCCATAAAGTTTTGGGAGTCATATAGTTTACATAGTTTATTAGCAACCTAAGGATCAAATTCAGCTGTTGACTAAACAAACACAAGCTCCTTGATTTGACTTCTTACATGGGATGAGTCTGAAGCTGTCAGAGTCTGCTTCTGATTTTGCTTACATTAATATAGCAAAAAACACAGAAGTCAGTAGAATTGTTATACAATCATAAATTTACTAAAAGTTAGAAGAAATTTAGGTTCTAAGTCTCCTTGGCCTGAGTCATGTTTTTGTCATTGATCATTTTATCCTCAATTTGGGATAAGCCTCGATGAAATTTTGCACAGCCCCATTGTGTTTGCAATCTAAAAAGAGGTTAAAGAAATAGCCACTCTGGGAGGAGTGACAATATGCAAATGCCTTTGCAAAGCACATTCATCCTCAGCAGAGTTGTAACATGTCCCATGGTTCTCATTAAGGGTTCTTTGCTGAATCTTTTTGTTTTTCCTGTCTTACAGGCAAATGTTTACTATTCCCAGATACTTACTGTATTTAGCATCAAACTGTACCTGGAATCATAGACAGCTGCTGAAAATGTTGGTGAGCGTGTAAAATACAGCAAACAAATAAAAGCTGAAGGTGGGAGCAGTGCAAGAATTCTCACACACAGAAGGATAAAAGGGAATGGTTTTGCTTTCCCCCACAGTGCTGTTCTCTTACAGCCTGGACAGTCTCCCTTTAAAAAATGAGATATTCTCTGCATGTCTCCAAACCTGATCATAACTTAAACATGAATCCTTCCACAGCATTCAGAAAATGAGTACTGCTGTTGTCACATACACTGACATGGAAGCTCTCTCTCCTTCCCAAAGCGTCTCAACCTCAGTGTGTCTGAACTGCTGCTGCTGGGTTCACCATGGCTGCTGGGGCTTCTTTAGCAGGTGTCTCAAAGAATCAGGATGTTCTGCAACAGAGAACAAGGCCTTGGAAAACATCTCTCTCCCTTGTACAACCATGGCTGAGATAGTGTTTCATTTCCCAACTGAAGGAAAGTCCTGTGGCACCTCAGAATTCTTGATTGGAAATGCTGATTTCTGATGATAGTTGCTGCCAATTTACTTATTTAATTCTCGATGTTTCCATATTGGTCACTGAAGAGCCAAGCTCTGGCACAGAAATCCTGACATTTTTGAAATTCAAGCCCAAGAACTGAGTATGAATGCCCGGGAAGTTTGGGCTACACCA
This sequence comes from Donacobius atricapilla, assembly GCA_013397315.1. Lineage (NCBI taxonomy): Eukaryota > Metazoa > Chordata > Aves > Passeriformes > Mimidae > Donacobius > Donacobius atricapilla. Next base: position 568,466 of record WBMY01011659.1, read on the forward strand.
CTGCAAGTCCACACATAAAAGAAAATAGAAAAATGCAGTGAGTGGAATCCTATGTTTAAATTTTGTATTGGACATTCAAAACAGCATTCTTCAAGATCTAAAAAGTGACAATGACTTCTCTCAGCCCTGGAGGGATTTTTTAAAAATTGATTTTAAGTGAGTCTGGATGAGGAGGTACATACCAGTTTGAAAATGCAAATGCTGGATTGGTATATCCTATTAAAATACTCCTGGCTCAATTACTCATCTCTCTGTTGTGCATTAATTGACTTTGCCTTATCCTGTTCCCAAAAGAGAAAGTTTCTGTCTGTTTGTACTGTAAAGTTATTGATCTGCATGGTGGCTGTGTGTGAGTCCTCAGAGACATTTTGCAGGAGGCAGGGGAATCACGCACTGCAGAGCAAGTTACTGCAAATTCGCATTGGCTCCAATTTTGCTAACAGTCTGTTGAGGCCTGAGCAGTCTGCAATGCTCAGAGATACAGCAACATTTGGATGGTAAATAAGAAAGGCCTTGCTAGGAGGATGGGTTTTTCCAAGTGCAATGGATCTAATTCTAAGGTCAAAACCCCCAGGTGTCCTTTCTCTGTGCAAGAGACTCGATGGGGTTTGGAGAGAAAATGTGTTGGCTGGCTCAGGGTGAAATAAACTGCCAGACACTGATGCGGGCTTCTTTTATGTGGTGTCTGTGGAACCAGTTACAGCTCAGAGCAAATACAGCCGCTTCTCAGTAAATTGTTTATGCTCCACTTCTAGTAGTTCTCCTGCTAGTACAGATTGTTCAGCAACCAAACAGCAAGCTTAATCCATCAGGTCTGAAAGAGCAGAAATTCTTTGAGGACAAATTTGGCCTCATTTGTCCATGTTCAAGCTAGTGGCTCTTTTGGATGTTTCATTTCTCAGTTTTTCTGCTGGCTTTTCTCTCTTCCATTTGATAAACTCCTCTTCTTCCATCTGGAGTTCCACTTCCTGCATCCAAATCTCATCTTTCTAACTTTTCTAAGCTTTAGGAAATAAAAAAGAGATGTATATAAGCCAGAAATGAAATGCTAGCTCTGCTGACAGAAGTATAAAAACTTAGGCTGAATAACTGCACTTAGATTTAAGTGTTTCAGTTTGAGCACCCAGGAACTCAGAAAATACTATTAGCATTAAGAAAAATATGCTTTTTTGGCTATCTGTTTTTCTTTGTGATCCATGACTGTAGCCCTAGTTTTTCAGCCTGAGATGTTTTGCTTTCTAAAACTCAGTTCTCATGGAATTTTCTGTAAACAGCAAACGATGTTTCTGTTAACCATATCTTGTTTGCATTTTCTTCTTGGAGGTGGAAACCATTTGATGTCTCTCTCTCTTGGCCAATGTGATTAAATAGGTGTTACTTCTAACACCAATCAGTTTAGTTGTAGCAACGTACTATATAAAGAGGTCAAATTGTTAATAAAGTTAGTTTCAGCCTTCTGACAAACTTTAGAGTTGTGTGTCTGATTTCGTGTCCAACGCTGACACATGACCATTTGCAGAAGAATATGGAAGACTTTTTCCTATGGAAGGTCTTTTCCATGCAAGACATGATAAACAACATTCAGTAATATTATATAATGTGTACAATGTATTTTGTCTATAAATCTCAAGGTATGTGGCACAAGAACAGAATCATTCATATTCTAGGGGAAAGAAAGACTCAGAGCTGTATGTTTCTTGCTCCATGCCACATCTGTTGAACTATGGTGGAGGAGTAAATTGCAAGTCCACTGTTCCAAATAAAACTGCTTGTGCAGACATAATTGTAGATGAGAAGGACATAAGTAGGTACTTGCTCGGGGTTTATTTCAATGCCTCTCTGCCAGGGACCAGCAAAGACATTATATTTCCCATCTTATGACTTGCATACTCAGTTATTTTAGAATTTACTATAAGCAAGTGCTCAAGCATGTAAGCTTAACATTCTCTTTCTGGGAGCGCTCATGTGAACATGAGTCAAGTACTTGAATGTTTGTGGAAAATGAAGGCAAAAGAGGCGTAAGTGAATATTTATGGAAATTGATTGTGATATGCACCCCATTCTGTTGGACTAATCAGACCAAGAGTGACTGTGGGGAGGCATTACCAGCAAGTTGCAGAGGGGCCGCTTGCCTTCCAGCTCCAAAGCAAGCACCAAGACAATTGCTCCAAGGAGAGTAATAGCTACCCTTTGTGCATTCCAGTGACTGCACTTTGCCACACAGGTCTAGGTGAGAGCTCAGGGGATGGGATAGGCTCACACCCTCAGTTTAATATAACATCTTATTTTGAAAACAAGATCATATATTTATTTCCTCATCATATGACTAGGGGGAAGAAAAAAAAGAGAAAGCAGACAAGAATACTCTCATTTATTAGGCTTAGGGAGCTCTGATGTTCAAGCTTGGTTCTTGTGGGAACTGAAGATAAGAGAAAAAGCTCCCCACTGCCAGATATAACCTCTGCAGCAGGATCTTTAGGAAAAAAAAAAAAAAGAAGTACATCTGAAAATGTTTTCCTTTGTACTGTTGGGTTTTTTATGTTCCTAGGGACCAGCTACATGGATCTGGGAATTATATGATAAACTTTGGATTAATGCTGTCAGTTCCTATGCATCTTATTTTTTACTTGCTTAGATTCTGATCTCAGTGCATTGCTACTTTTCGTAGTACATTTAAAAAATCCACTTACACACACATGGGTTTGATATATATCATACCCTAAGGACAACAGTATGGCCATGAGATTACATTTTAACAATTAAAAGGAAGGAAGAAAGGAATTAAATTATTGCCACATTTTAATTTTTCTCTTGGTGAACTTTACATATTGGCTATACAGTGCTCTTCCAAAGTATTACAGGTATCTATTTGTGCCAAAACAGATCTGAAATTGTGTCGTCTGGTATTCTTCCAGACTGTGCATCAAAATGTGACCTAAAGCAAAGAGAGTGGTGGAATTGGTTCAAGACCCACCAGAGATCTTTAAATCAGGCAAAGAGCAGACATATTGCTCTCCAGAAGAAGGGAAAAATTATATTTAAAATGAAAAACTATTTAGAAAAGTGTTTTTTAATATAATTTGTTTGATTCCTAAAGATTCTTAAAGGATCAGGAGCTCTCCTGACCCTTTAAGGAATAGGTATGATGCAGTCAAGCCAGGCACAAAACCCCAAATTACTATGACTTTTGTTGCATTAATAGAATAAATACAATAGTATTTAACACAAACATTTTATAAACACATCACTGCCATGGTACTTTGTGCTGTGAGAAGCACGCACATGAATTTATAGTTCATTGTATGAAAAAAAGTAACCATTTATTTTAGATTATACACAACTTGTTTCCATCTGTTAACTAAGTAGGAAAGATTGCTGTGAGTTCCTAGAACTTGTTCTAGCTCCCCATTCTGTTATTTTAAGATGCAGTGGTAAACAAACATTAGGAATGGGCTCTTGATTGAAAAAGGACAATTTCAGGTCCTGCAAAAGGTTGACAGAATGTAGCCAAAAGTACGTACACATATGCAAGCTGCAGAACAAACTATCTCCAGAAATGTGAATTCCCTGTGATCTCCTAGCAATCTCCAGTGGGAGGATTTCTTCATGCTCTTCTCTTAGTGGTTTGTGTTTTAAAATATATGTAAGCAGTTATCTTCTCCAGGTATTTTGAGGAGTACATTTTGGTTAATGAAATATGAACTGAATTCAGATATCTTTTTGTTCAGACTTAACCAAATGTAAGGTCCAGGACCTGTTTATTTTTTTTTTTTTTGACTGCCTAATGCCATGTTCTAAAATATTTCAGTTAAATACAAGAAAATTCTCTTGTAATTAATTTTAAGATATTTTGGATATACATATATATATATATATATATATGTATACCTATAATTTTGGGGAAAACATTTTTTATAGCTCCTATCAAAAACAAACAATGATGCTGTCCCAGGAAAAATATATTTCACTCTCATGGGCTTTCACTGAATAAAGAGATTTTGAACTGAGCTCCTTAAAATATCAATGCTCTATATTACTCCCCAGATACAGATATAAATCTTGATAATAGTGCACTTTACAAGCAGCACTCCTGAGTCTTTTTTTGATTGGTAATCACAGTGTTTCCTTATTAATACAGTAAAAAATGTAAAAGACATAAACAGTTTGCAATCTATCTGTTCTTTTTGTATGGAGATACATCAGCTTCCGCTTTAAGCAGTCCTAATGTTTCAGCCATTATATTTTTTATGGGTTTATATGGGAAGGAAATTGTACCAGAAAACTGAATTCAATGACAGCCGTTCTATGAATAAATGCAGTTATCTTTGGTATCCTGACTGTAATAAAAATGTACAAAAGTTAAATTTCTGCATCATCACAGAGTTATGTTGACTGTTTTTAATGTCAGTAGAGAAACAGATTCCCAACCAGCAGGTTTTTTTCCCCAAAATACTGCCTAATTTCAGGTTATATTTTCATTAAAACTGTCTAAGAGACATTGTACGCTTACTAATCCTGATACTAAAATATCTGATGAAAATGTAAAAAATATTCAGGAATAAAAACTAATCTACACTTTGGATAAAGCATAAGAGTCCAGATACTTCTAATACTTTTAAGCCTCATAATGTTCCTATATCCTTGTGCCATGACTTACAAAATTTCTGATGACCAAACTGCTTCCCTCCTCAGTTACAGAGGCAATATGTCTTTCTCACACCTTGATTAATGTTATGTTTGTGTTTGGTAGGGAGCTGTGAATATGTAGGCTTCCATAACTTGGCATGAATTCTGGTAAGCCCACGTCCTTCCCACTAGCAACTTGTATTACTGGAATAATTCAGCCACATTCCTTACCTTCTTTTTGAATGCCTGGACAACATTTTTAGGAAGCCTTGGCTTTTCCTTTGGGAAGGTAGAGCAACAGGGTTATGGTTTATTTTTTTCTATTGTTTTATTTGGTTTGTTTATTTGTTTGGTTTTTTTGTTGTTTTGGAAAGTAAAGAAGGATTAAGATTTTTTCCTCACACCGTCTGTTGTATGCTGAGGCAAATGCTTTGAAAATCCAAGAACTGGGTGTCTTTAGAGCAAAGCACAATTTTGGCAGTGTTGGGTGTTGATATAATCCCCATTTCAGAATATTATTTTGGCTTTATTTTTTGCTGTTTACCAGCTGTCATTACCTGTTAGAGTCACCTACAATGAAGACAAATGGAAAGTAAGGCTGTTTCTTATACTCAAGGCAGAGTTAAAGCAAAGCCTGAATGCACCGATGCTATTTATCGCTGTCAGTAAGACACTTCCCTGCTGCTTGTAGAGCCCTAGCATCTCTGGAACAGCTCAGGCACTGGCCTACGAGTGCCATGCAGATGTTGAACCCACCTTATTCCACCAGGTATTTGTACAGTAGGGCACGCTAACCTTCTGGAACATGAGCAACCAATGCAATACAGACTTCTTGAGCTACACTGTATGGCTTTAGGAGCATCTTCTCCGGGTTTTCATAGAATACCCCTTGAGGTCATAACGTGAATCTGTACATAACTTTTGAGAGGACAAATGGTGAAGTCAATAGCAAACATTAGTTCTGTAGTTTTGTATCATTAGGCTTCCAAGGAATTATAGTTACTCTACAAAGACTGTGTTTACAGCTTAGGTGTGTAATTTATAGGGTAACACTGCGAACTTCCTTGCTACTTAGTCTTAGGGATAATGATAAATACTTAATGGGGATGTTGTTGCCACGTTGCCATTTCATAACAATGCCATGGAAACACAGTTTGGTTGAAGAATCTATACAGCACTACAAAAGCTGGATGGATGACTACATGCAGGTCATCAAAAAAAGGATTTCCTGTCAAAATGCAGATTTATGTTGATTAATATTTTGCAGGGATCTTGTTACCTTTTTGGTCTATTTCAGTGTGATACAATATGGGATTCCCATATTTCCTTATGGGAAATATATACCTGCAATATTTTCAGGTTATACGAAGCTGGACAGATAGTGAGGGTGCTGAAAAATGGAATCAATATTCAAAATTATTTTGACAAGTTATAGATATGACCTAAAAAGTGGATGAAAAATCAAATGATACAAGAAAGCAGGTATATCTGGTAACCAAATACAGGGCAGGAAACTTGGTTAGGATCATGTTTTCAGAATTAGTTTTGGGGTTAGTGTGGATCATAAATCATGAGGTTCTAGAAGAGATTAGCGATGGGATCTATAAACAGGAAGGCAGTCTGTCATGCAGAAGAAAGGCTTGTATGCTGGTCAGAAATGGTAAAACCTAGCTTGATCACTAGGTCTATTTTTGAGGCTTCCAAATAGGAGCTGGGTAACACAGGAGTTCAGAAAAGGAATGTGGAAATGGTGAAAGTTCTGGAAAAGTGATTTCCATGAAGTACTGCAATACCATTTGTAGCGTTTGGTAATGGCACATAGCTGGAGAGAAAACTAAGGCACTGAGATGTGGGTTTTTCTGGTTCTACATAGAAAATGGGTACTAAAGTACTGTTTGCAGGTTGGAGCAATCTCGTGGAGAAGCAGCTCTTTGTAGTCAACCATGTGTTGGTCACAGAGGGTAGTAAATATGTAACTCTAAGTCTTCTTAAAGTGCAACACATCGATATCCTGATTAATAGGCAAAAATCTTAAACTCTGTGGTGTATAATTATTAAGCATTAAGCATTACTTATAGAATTTCTTGGTTGGCTCTGGCGCTCTCTCCATATAAATTAAGATATTTTCATCTGGCTCTATTTCTCTGCAAAATAATCAATTCAACGTTGGAACTTTTAGAAACTATGATGTCTGCTTATTCCAAGTAATGTTTATTTCAATACTGGTAATTGCACAGAAAGGTCTCTTGGTGCAATGTGTCTGGGGAATAATGTGAACAGTAGAAAGGGGCTGTGCTGAAGACTCATGATGGCAAAAAAAGCGACACATTATTTGACTGGAGTGGACTGTAACACAGCAGAACATAATAGAAAAACTGGGAGGGTATAACACTGCAGAAGTCTTCAAAATAGATTGGACCACAGAAGAGACCTTGCTCCTCCTTTTGCCTAAGGTGCAAGAAGCCTACCTAGCTGATTCCCAATTATGTTTAATCTATTTTTAAAAAACTTACTCCTTGCTGAAGTTTTCACATAGATCCCAGTTTCCAGAGATATGTAACTATTTTTATACACACACACACAGACAGGAATTTTCTGCTGAAAGATAAACCAATTGCCAAGTGCTTCTCATGACTTCAATGATTCCTTCATTATCACACCACCATGTGATGGTTAGGGTTCATCATACATTTCTTTCTAATTATACCAATTTTCTAAACATCTTACTACTGTTCCTGCTGCTCTTCTCTTCAGTCTCTTCAATTTGTCTACATCTTTCATAAAGTATGACACTGAGAGCTGACATGGAAGTACAGCTGAGCTTGCTAGCAATGAGGAGAGTGAGACAATTTCTTCCCATGTCTTACAAAGGGTGTTCTGGTTAACACATGTCAGAATGACATCTGTCATTTCTTTTTGTAACAGCGTTACACCATAGGCTGGGAATTAGTTACTCTGCTGTCTTCCACCACACCAAGCCGTTGTCTATGCCCCTTGCTCCTGACTACTTGAGCACAAGTGCATCCGTGCCTTTAGGGATTTTTATTTTTTCCTCTATGGATCCTGTACTTTCCACCTTCCTGCACTAGGTTTTGTTCTGTTGACTTAGGAACCGTGTTAGTATGTCTAGAGAAGGATCTCAGGATCAACCATAACAAGCAAGGTGTCAGTAATTCAGAGATATTGTGTGTTAGCAACTAATCAGCTGGGAATAGCTCTATCTCCTGATGATGGATATGGACTCATTCTTGTGATCCTGGGCCATGTCAAGGACTGAACTCAGTGTTTTGCTGTTTTTTTCCTTGAATTATGTGTGTACTGTAGCAGCCATGACAGCAGACACAGGGCAGTCTCAGGAACTAGAGTGATTGTGAAAGCCTGTAGCTGGTGTAAGCCTGTAGCATGAAAGATAGTGGTGAGCTCTGTCAAAACTGATGCCTTAAATTTTAGCTTTCATGTTTTTCGGATTCTTGCTGCCTAGGGGTGTAGTTCTGAGCCTCATGTCAAGCGTTAGTGAGCTCTCTTCACAGAGTAGGTAGACAAAACAAATCCTTTTCCTGCTGGAGACCGAGGACAATGAGTACAATTTTCAGGCCCAAAAGCATAAACAACGGTGGACTGAAGAGAGAAAATAAGAAGGCTGGGACTTCATAGTCTAAAGCTGTAATCAATTAAACCCCAATATGCAAATGGACCAAAACTTATAAAAGTGTAAAATCTTGTTCATTCTGTGGCCATTTTAAGTCCACCTTAGGTGTAGCCCTGACCAGACTCTTGTGCTGCCCAAAGTGTACCCTTAAAAGCCTTTGAATAAATATCTACTTTATTCTCTAGCTCTGTCCAGTCTCTGTTTCAGGTCAGCCTTGCCAAGGCATCAAAAGTAAAGATCAGACTGGGCCCCTGTACCTGTTACTTTGCATGAAAAAAGGAACAAATCCTAGGGCTTTTTTCCAAAGGACCGTAAGCATTGCAATCCCAGATAAAAGAGGCAATATTCCACTGTTTAGTCACATTTAGTCTAGGTTTCCATAATTCCCTGATCATCGGTATCTTTACAAATTGCACTGTATGAAGAACTAAGCTGCCCTTGAATATTAATAACCCAGACTAGCCAGATCAATTCTGTATTAAGATCATGTCACTCACACCCTGCCTGGTGATGTCAGGGCAGTTCCAACAGTCTATAAAGTATCACATTATTTAAGGCCACAAATGCTAATTAAAACTTTTGGTTCCATTAATGCACATGTTCAAAAATGACTTGGAGTTGTCTAAAATACTGGGCTTTTGTCTATAATGGGAGTATCGGTGGAAACTCATAGGTGCCAAAGGCTTTGCATGTTCTGCCCCCAGCCTTGGAGCATGGTGCCAGCTGAGACTCAGAATGTTAATTCCATAAATGCCTTCAAGTCAAGACTACAGGCATGTTTGTTTAATCTGGCTTTTCCTGAACAATAGCTTTGTCTCTGGGTGCATTCTCTAAAGTGCTCTAAGATTTTTTTTGTGTGTGTGGTTTTTTTTTTAACATGAAGAGCACCACATACGTAAATGTATAAAATGTGCGATGTATTTTTAATGTGCAATGATATGTTTCTCTTCATCACCCTATACAAAAAAGGAAACTTGCATTCATTTGATTCCAAGAACTTGAAGCCTTTTTTTATACTAGCAATGAAGTTAAAAAAAATCAGCCCCTTCTAAACTTGTATATTACATAAATAATGAACATTAATGCATTTTCAAAAATTGTAGCAATCATTTCTCAAATGTATTGTTATTTTAATACTCACAAGAGATTACTTTGATTTTCTGAATAATATCTAGGTTTACAGCAGGAACTGCACAGTCTATGTGAGTAATATGAGACCTAATTATGTTATACCCTGAAATCAATAAATATGTGCTCTTAAAAGTGAGTTATTGATGCCATTTGAGCAAAATCACTTTACTTAGACTCATGATGCAAACTTGGACACACCAAGTTTTTTTGGAGGACAAACCAAACCCTTCCGAGCAAAGCTGCAATTTTCCTGTTGTTTATCTCTCTCTCAACTTCACCTTCAACCCTCCCCCATCTCTCCTGCTTGCCTTCACCTGGCTGCCTTTGCTCATTTGCAAATCTCAATTGAACACTTTTTTTTTTTTTTTTTTTAATTTGCAAGGAGAAATGCAAATTGCTAAAATGCAAATGCTGGTAGTGACAAGAAGCTATATGCAAAAATATGATATGGGACTTTGATATAGAACCAATTGTGTCTGTAGGAATGACAAATGATACTCATATAGTTAAAATGCTGCATTTTTTTTGCCACGACTCTCCATGTGGACATTCATACTCAGAAATAAACACTTTTTGTTTCCAGTTTAGATAAACTACTTTCAAAGCAACAGAAGCTAAAATGGATAAACCCATTCATTTTATTCACACGCACAAATGCATTCACATCCTTATGGAGGAAAGAGGGGGTTATATTGTCCAGCTACAGTGGTTTAAATTCCCACATTACTATATATTGTTATAATTTCTGATATAGGCAGGCTCTTATGCTCCATATGGCTTCCATATGCACAAACCCTTGGTTACTGAAGATGGATGAAAGCCATATTGTTTTTTAATGCATGTGCTGAGGAAAAGGAGCTATCACTAACCTGTGAGCTGATTATACCTGGTATATTTAAGCTGATGTTAAAGCATAACTGTAGTTACATAAAGATATGACTATAGCAGAAACCTTTGGTAGGATACAAAGGACAATTAAAATCATTTTTCAAAAGGGATTTCCATTACTGGCAGAAGTTTCTAAAGATATTTTTGCTGGAAAGGGAATGTTTTTGCTGATGTAGCTAATTTTATGGAGGGAGATGGCAAAAGCTGTGCTAGAAGTGTCGTGTTGGTAGTCAATGGCAGTCACAGTAGGACTGGTTACTGATAGAGCTCCCTCAATAAACCTTCCTAGTGCAGATCAGACCTCTGGGTCTGTTTCAAAAGGTATTATGTAAATGGAGTGTTAAAACCATTGTGACAGCAGAGAAACAAAGACCATTCCCTGAGGGGGAAGGAATATGCAAAACTGGCTGGAGACAATCCAAGAGTTTGGGGTCAGGCTGTCTTCCTCTGCAAGAATCTGGGTGAAAGAGCCAGCAGGCAAAACTGGCTTCATTTGGCATGACAGGGCCACAAACCTCCCTGAGCTGAGGGTCAAGTCCAGGGGCATTGGGGAGTTTTGGCAGTATAGGTGGATCATATCACAGAGTTCAAGCCCTGTTTTGGGCCCCTGTTCGGTTTTGTTGAGACTTTAGCATGAAGTGGAAAGGTTGCTGTAGTGGGGAGAATGCTAGTGTTGGAGGAGAGGTGCAAAGTCCATGTGTGGGCACTCCCTGCTGTCCAGCACAGAGGGAGGATGAGCAAAAACATGAAGGCAAGTGTCAGGTAGCTTTCAAATAGCACCCAGGTGTTTCATGGTTCATTTCCCATGGTTCTGGATCTATGTCTTTGGAGAGGTCATGGGCAGAGGTCTGCTGAGCTTATTTGTTCATATATTTACAGAGCTGTGGTTAAAATACTGAACCAAAATGAAGAACAAAGCTGTATGTAACCTTGGGTAGAGCAGTCAATAGTCTCTACTTTCATTCCTCTCCCTCCTGTCCCTGTGCACCCTTAGACATTGACTGGCTCATGAATTAAACTCCATGCTGGGCAAATCACGGTCAGCATGTAGTACAGCCTGAGTCCAACAGAAGTGCTCTTGATCTATCAGCAGCTTGAAAGAAATATTACACCCCAGTGGCAGCAAGCAGGGGAAAAAAACCAAATAAAATGTTATTATAATATTTCCTGTGAAGGAAGTTGGGATAATATTGTGGCTGGTAGCTGACCAGCTGCTTTCATTTAATATTTTTCTAATTTTAGTTAGTGTTGGTCAAACAAACACAGCTTTCAGGGGATTTCCTTCAGTGTTAACAGTCTGTCGTGTAGTTAGTTGAACAGAAGCTCTGCAGTGTGAGGTATGATCAAGAAATGTGCCCTTTTTAAAAATAGTGCTGCATTGATACAATTAGGTGCTTGAGGGGGACAGATTTTCCAAACCTGGAGTCTAGATTGCACTGTTCATTGGCTTAATGCTGCTGCAATTGCGCATCTCAGGGGGACTGGATTTGGATGGGTCAGACCTGGTCATAGTGGTGCAAAGCATCAAGAAAAATGGAGAAATTCTATATTACAGTCTGGTCTGGGTAGTTCAACCCCTGGAAACGACAGCTGTAGCTGGAGGTGCGAATGTACTGCCTCGCACCTGCAAAAAGGAAGTCTGGGACTCAGCCCTCTAAAATTATTCCTAGGTACAGAATGGGCTATTATAGTGGAGTTTCAAAGAACTCTTTTTAGGGCAAAAAATAAAATTCACTGGCTGGCTGGTAGCTGAGAGTCATAGACAGTCTGCCACTGTGTACTCAGTGCCCAATGTGCTGCTTATTGTAAGTTGAGCTGCTAAATTGCCTAGTGTTAATAATTTGTGGTTTGTTGCAGTGGTGTATCTGCCTGCCTGCTCCTGGGGCTGTGGCCATTTAACCATTCCCTTCCTGAGAGGTGCTACCCTCCATCCTCACCTTGACCTTCTTTTTTGCTGCCAAGTTGCAAGACCTTTACATTGTGTATCTTTTGCTTTGTAAGAGCTTTTCAGGATGTGTTGAATGCTTGTATGACTCAGAGAGCTGGCTTCCACTTGAGATCTCTAAAATCCATAACATTGGGATTCAGAGCCACATGCTTCTCTAACGTTTGCAACCAAAATATCATGGCCATGTGGCTCCTGCATTCAGCAGAATTATGGTTTGCTACAGATGTTTATGAGTGCATGGGCACAGTTAGAAAGTTTGCTGTCCAGTCTCCATTCTGCATGAAGGGATTTGAAGAAAAACCCAGGCACCAGATCCATTTTAGAAACTGTAAAAGCTGTTTTGGGGTATTCAGGAGTCCTGACTAAATTCACCCGAATGTTAACAAATTGTGTTTCTGTGTTAAAGGGAGAGGGAACAGCTTGAAACATATGCCATCTTGTATCTGTTTCATATAGTACTATTATGATGAGAAACTCTCTGTCATCTTAGCTTTCTGATATTTATGCTCCATCAGTATGCCCATAACACACTGGTTCAGTTGAGAATTTAAGTGATATTTTCATTTTGATTATTAGTTGGTAATGAAAACACAGTCTGTTATCTCAAAATCAAACTGTGAAGGTCTTTGCTGAAGACTTCATTGGTGAAATGAAGCTCTCTGAAAAGAACTTTCTGAGAAAAGTGCTTGCAAATAGTGTAAAGGAAGAAAAGAAAGACGGAATAGTGAATTATGAGAAGCAAGGACCAGGAAGAACAGTTTTCTGGCTACAAACGTCTGTGTTAGAATGACACAGTGCATACATTCAAAGAAGGCCAGGCAAGGAAGTCTTAATGAAGGTGTTCTGAGGCTGGCAATATTCTTATTCCCAACACTTTGTTAAACTAAAAGACTTTCTAAAATGTGTCGCCACAGGCAGAATTCAGTCCTGTTAAACTGTGTTTAATTTTTTTAAGTTTTATAAGGCTATTCTTCAGCAAAACAACCAAGAGATATGAAAAACCCCCAGCATTTAGAAATTACAGCAAATGATAGACTTTTCTCTTCAGAATATGTTCACAAATTATTGCTCTTCATTTATTCTTCTGCTAGTGTTGCAAACAAAGCTATCTGTAACTAGCAGTGGCTTCAGAGAAGTATAAGAAAATTGTGCATTAGTGATTACAACAAATAAAGCATGAAACAGAGGACATGTCATGGGGGACACCTGCCATTAGTTCAAAAAAGAAGAGCAGACATTATTCTGGTAGCCAAAACTAGGGTTATAGTCACAGCGTTAAGCAGACCACAACACCTTTTTTTGGTGCTGTAGTTCTGATGGCACTTTAATTTGGTGTTCTTCTCTAATCACTATCTATAGACTTTGCCCTGATGCCACCTATTTGCACAATGTGTGCCATGTTTTTCTACCCATTTGCCCATTGAAAATGTCAGGATTCGCCCTGTAAAAGGCTTGCTCTTAATTTTTCATCCTCAATTAAAAGAACCACACACTTTCCATATTAAAATTTAAAATTGTGTTTATTGAGACATATGGGTATTTACTATGTGCAAATGTTATGTTTACTCTGAGATGTTTTCATATGTGCACATTTCTGTTAGGGATAATATTATTATGGTAATTCCTACATAAATGTGTATAGTATGTATTTTGAGTATCTCTGGAAGTATTTATTAGTTGTCTTGTTGCTAATCACTTTCAGATTGTAAAATATTGAATAGTGGGCTACATAGTTCACATATGTGTTGCTTTCTCTTAGATTTTAAGAAATATTTAAGGCAATATAAGGTCTGTAACTTGTCCTGACAAGCCACATTTGGTTCAGTTTATTGAGAACTTTTATGAAAAGAGATCTGACAAGGATCATTGTCAAACTCTTGGAAAATATTTTGCAGGAGGGGCAGGAGGGAACATTGCAATTTATAGAAGTGAGAACAGAGTCTCACCTACAGATACCAGGAGATGATTAGAAAACAAAAACAGCCTGGAAGCCCTATATTCACAGATGCTTTTAGTCTTAGTGTGCTGTTCAATTAAGCATTCTCTGAAAATGTATTGAAATGCTTTCTCATTAGAAAGCCATTTCCTTGAAATTATACTAGGAAAATCAGTGGCCACCAAAATAATCTCCTTATTATTGCTCATGATCATGATATTACTAGCTCTCAGGTGACAAAGTTAAGGGAAGATTGAACAGTGTCCCTTGAAGTGCATGACAGTTTTGATTGTCACTTCAGCAAGGCTCTGATTTTGGTGGCATTTAAAGTAGCCACTGCAAAACTACCTGGACCTAACATTCCCTAAAATTTCCTGAAACTCATGGGTACAGTGGTAATGTGACATAACTGAAGGGCATATCTACAACAGTATCTTAGTTCAGGTAAAAAATGTGGGCTTGAATCGCAAAAAAAAGTGATCGCTGCTTGTGGAATCTCCATGTCATACAGGACCATGGTTACACAGAACCTCCTCAAAAATGTGCAATCAAGATCAAGGAGATTACAAAAAAAAAAAAAAGAGGAATGTCACATCAATTATTTTTGCCTTTCTTGGTATGCTAGCTGTATTACTTCAATATAAATTGGGCTCCGTGTTGAGAAGAAAATTCTGTGATATGTTCATGTACTTATCAGAGCAGTGGAATACACTCAAACACAGTTTTGCAATGACCTACTTCATAAATACATCCTCATCACAACAGCAGCTGGTCAACTTTATATCAAATGATTTGTAAGGCAAGTACCCTACTTTAATTATGGTGATAATCATGCTTTATCATATGTATTTTAGCATCCTGAGAAAGAAAAAAAAATTCTTATTATGAACATATTATCTTAGACACTTTACAAATGGTTTGTGTCTTGAATATCACCTTGGTATCCATCAGGTGAGTAAAGCATGGAATCTTCACCAAAAAAACCCCAAACCAAACCAAACCAAACTGGATCAGTGTAAAAATTACATCAGAAAGGAAGAGAGCAAAAAAATTCTATTAATTACATTTTTTTTTTCTGAACATGATATGAATCTTGTAATGGCAAGTCTTATATTCTGTGAATTTAGCAGATGGAGGAAGGATGTATGAGGAGCTCCAAGTCAACTGACAGAATAATTTACATGAAATCTTCACCTCTGAAAACAAAAGGACTCCTTAGCTGTGAGAATCCTAGCAGATTCTGAATTGAAAGGGACCCACAAAGATCTTCAAGTCCTGCTCTTAAATGAATGACCCATTCAGGGATTGAACCCACAACCTTGGCATTATTGGCACCATGCCCTAACCCGCTGAGCTGATCTCAGGGTCAAGTGCATGTAGAAAACCCTCTCCTAGATAAAATGAAGCTGTATGATTTGCAGTTACGTGGGAGAGGGATTTTCTCAGTATGTTTCCTTGCTGAAAAAGGGGCCTCTGTAAGATTTATGGGTTTAAACACGTCATGTTTTTATCGTGAGCACCGAGTTTTCTAAGTGGGTGGGTACTGTTAAGCACGCCCGGATGTGTCACAGCATCGTGGGGTTGCAAAGGCAGGCCAGTAACTCAAAATGTTTCAAAATTTATTAGGGATGAATGCTCTTGAGCACCTCATGTTTTCATACTTTCGCTCTTGCTTAAGTGTTTAGTGGCTGCCTGGAGACAGATAACCTCTGTGGTTATCTGCTTAGCTCTTAGCACCTAATTATCACTTCATCCAAGGCTTTGGGCTGGGTGATTGAGAATCAGTATATTTAAAAGTCTCTAAACAAAGGATTTTGTAAAATATATTCTTTTAAATGAACTAAATGAATTATTCCCATAATAGGAATCTCCTCAGTAGATATTGGAGGAAAACTAAGCAATGGCGGAGGGCTTTGTGGGGAAAGGCTGGTTCAGTTAGGCAAGGGATAAAAAAACCTGCTATGTTTTTTCCCATGGTGTTTTATACATTTGGTTATCTAAAACAATAGAGTAAGGAAAAGCATGGACCAAGTAAGAAGATTCCTCCTTGGCAACAACCAGTACTAGCTAAAAGAACTAAGCGAAACACCTTCCTTTATAGCATTTCTAATATATGGATAAGTGTAGATATACTGGATTTTTAGCACAGGAAGTGGAAAGCTTGTGGTTTAATTTGTGCCTTAACATTTGCTTCTCTAGTGATCAGATTCAAGGAAAGGGACCTGCTCCTGGTTAGAAGTTTCTTTAAAGGAGTTTCCGACGTATATCTTACTGTTAAACCTGATCTTGAAGAATCAGATCCTCTTTTACTTTGTCCCCACAAGCTCTCATCTCTTAGCCCATTTCAAAAGCATTTGCAAAACTTTTCACTTTGCGTGCACACAAAACAGTCATCTGCTTTCATTTGGTTTGCAGTTCCTGAATGTATACAGCATCTATATAAAGTCTGTTGTAGATCTAAAGGCATTACTAGTGCTGGAGATGAAGAGAATGAAAAAGTGTAGGAATCTGGACAATCATTGGAAGAGGAGCCCTGGTTAAACCTGGTGACTGGGGAGCAAGATGGGACATGGTCCATCTTTCTGAAATCACGGGCTGCTGGCTACACAGTAGCATTTGTCTCTTACAAAGACAGAAGGATTTCTGTGCTCTTTACCCTTGTGTACTTACCTAGACTGGTGAATACAGCCTTCAACATCTTCTAGATACAGTCACCACTTTGTTCAAAAGGCAGAAGCCTGGAAAGAGGTGTTAAGAAACAAACTAATCAGCATGAGAGAACCATGAATGAATATTCCATATAATTACTATACCTTTCATCTCATTCATTCATTTGCTCAATGACGGTTTCCATTTTTCAACTGTCACAGCATAATCTTCAAGATTTTGAGCCTTGTCTCCCAGTCTTTCTGTTTCCCTGAAGAGTTCCAGGGAAATGCCACATCTTCCTGAGGACCTTGCTGATCCTCTCTTTGGTTAAATCTATAACCTTTCTAAGGAATATTTTATTTATGGATGTGCACTCAGCTGGTGAGGGGGAACATTTGTGTTCAATTGTGTATGCATGCACTGCCATGGAAAAGTAAACAAAGCTGATAATTTCTAGAACTATGTGGGGAATGTCAAGGGCATAAATATCAGCATGTTTCATGAAATTCATGTACGGACAGGCATTCTGAATCAGATCATACGTACTGTTTCCTCTCATGCCTTATCTACTATCTGTGGGTGAAGGAAACTGTCTTTTAAGTATCTGTAAAATAATCAGCTCAAATGGAATTTTTTTTTTCCTGTCATCAAAATATAAAAATTTGTTTTTCTCTAATTCTTAGAATTGTGTATAGAAGTGAAAAGTCTTCTTACATTAGGAAATATGTCTTTCCTTTTATAAGCTGCACCAATTTTTGATTAATATATCTCGTAACAATGAGTTCCACCGAGTAACAGACTTTTGCATTTTGGTGTGGCACTAGCTAAAAGTCCAGAATCATTGACATGACTACAGATCTCATTTCAAATTCACACACACACACACAAAAAAATAAAAATAAAATAAAAAAAAATTCTCAGAAATCCGTTGAATTTACTAGCGCTTAGCTGTGACGTACCCAAGGAGAAAATTTGTTTATTTCTATATATTCAGCATTTTCAGTGTCTGAGAGAAAGAAAGACAGGCCTCACACTCATGGGTTTATTCTGGGGAGGTGAATTCCTTGGTACTGAAATGTAGCCCCAGTCAGAACTTCCCTTTGCACTTGATTTAGTTTTGTTTTTAAGTCATTAAACCAGGAGAAATTAAGCTCAAATATATCATAGTGGTTTCTATATGGTGAAAATACAAATGCTAAAGGCATCTGCTGCTGCAGGAATATGATGGTTCTGCACAGACCCAAATAATGTGAAGAACAGGAGCAGGTGATCAGCAGCTGCAGTACTCACAGCCCAACATTTCTTCAGTACAACTCTGAAGACAACTACAAAAGTAAGAAAACACGCACGTACTCAGGCTTACTTCAAGAAGATGTCAAGTTCCTTATGAAATAAGTGTTCCAGGGAAAAAGAGGAAGTATTATTCAGTAAACGAGTATTTACTTTCACTCTAACTCATAGAAGGAAGAGTACAACCAGTGTGCAAAATGCTATAGTGTGCTTTGGTACAGGAAATATTGTTGACAAGCAGCTTGAAAGGAAATGTTAAGGTTTTAATTAAATCCATATTGTTTTTCCTCTGCAGCTAAATATTTATTTTTAAAGAAGATAATTTTTTAAAGGAAATCTCCTTCAGTGTTGCTATCTTTTCTACAAGCATCCTCTGAGAGGTGTTCCTTATAGAGGATACTTGTATCTGTTGGCTCTCAACATTCTGGTTTCTTACGGTCTTGCATGACAAATTGAATAATCAGGGATGGGAACACAGCTTAATCTGACGGTATTGTTGCACTAGTCAGAAGCTCCTGCTCGGTGGTACATGCTACCTGCCTGTACCAAAGGGAAAAGGCTCCCTGAGGGTACTTATATGCTTTCAAGGCCTACTGGAACTCAGCAACTGAACTGAGAGACAGGGTCACATTTCACACCTAATACATGAAGCCTCACCCTGAAATGCCTCTTACAGGAAAATGTCCTGGACTCCCAGGAATGAACTGTGGGAAGAGAATTTATTAATAGGAAGTTCAAATCTTATATGGAAGAAAAGTCCCAAGAGGCTAACTTCTTTATGCCACTTATTCAGCAAAACAATTAATTCAAAGGACATATGATAAGTTGAAGCCAGAAATACTCAGGCAGTTTTCAAGGCAAATCATAGTAAAACTGTATTTCAAGAACACCACAATCTAATGCTCAGCATGGTAAAAGAAAGAGTATTGAGGGAATTGGAAATGTCTTCATCTCGTGCTATATTTAAAGTAGGTGAACGGCTGATATTCTTCCATGTATTTATCAGTATTCCCAGAAAGTTACGTGAGAAAACAACAAAAGCTAAGCTTATTCTGATATTTGCAAGGGACTATATTTATATCTTTTAAATTGACATTGAAATGATAGATGAATTGATGGAAGAAAAAAAGAGAAAACTTACCTGCTATTGTATTAATCTTAGTTAACAGAAGAACTGAAAAGAATGATACCTAATATACCCTTTACTTCAACTATTAAAGCACAGCTAATTTTTTATAACTTCAGAGAGAAGTATCTCAGGTTTAGTGAACAGACTTTGTATAGTCTTAAGGGGCTTCAAAAGTAGGCAAGAGGTTGTTTTCCCCATAGACTTTTTTTTCTATTTGTTAGAGTAAACTCTCTAAACCTAAAGCCTTGGCAGACTTCTTGTTTTTTAAAGCAGCTATTGTTCTGTCAATCTCTTCATTTTTGCTTTATTCTTTTTCTTTCAGCAGACCTATGCACCAGGAACTGAAATGCAACGAGAGTTTTGTCAAATCTACATCAAAATAAAGTTCCAAAGCAACATTTAACAGGAAGCAGAAAGAAAGCAATCTTTGCCACACTAGCTTGATGCTTAGTTGTCATATTTCTCGCATTTGTGATTTCTCTCTTTGATCACTCTAATAACAATTCCTTAGACTATTAAAACTGGAAGTCAGAAACATGTTAGTGGAAAATTCTACTTTTCACCATGTTTGCTGTCTGTGTAATTTTTGTGATTTGCTCACTTTGGACCCTGAGCAGAGGTTAATCTCACGACTCTCTTGCCCTTGTGTTATGCCAGTGTAAACCTGTCAAGACTCGTTTGCAAGGAGGTTAGTGATGTGTGATTGATAGGCTTTGACAAAACCTACTTTTGGGCCAAGTGCCTTTGGTGAGGAGGAGTGGGTGTAGTCAGTAGGATTTTTCTGTGTTGCTGCTAGCAGTACCAGAAAAAAAGTAGGGAACAGGTAAGACTGGCATAACATTTGGCTCTTGCTTTATTTCTACTTCTGCGTTCTAGTATTCTTTTAGAACAAAGTTCCTCCTGTGTGAGAAGTTCTCCTAAGGGAAAGTGCCTAAATTAGTTTTCAATCTGACCTGAAGGTAGAGCCCTGGGTAAACGGTCTTTTTGATTTTTTTTCTCTAACATTTAGAACATTTCCAGATGAACAGATAACCACTGCTGTTTGTGTCCATCTTTTAAGAATAACCAACAGTAAATATTGAAGCAAAATAACGAAGGTGAGAATGTTATCTCCAATCCAACAAATTCTGAATTGTCCAGTCAGGACAAGGAACGTGTGAATAACTTGGAAATGTTTGTCTTTCCACATCTCTGTTAACACCTGTGGAGTTGTTTGCATTGGGTACTTTATATGGCGCTATATTTTGGGCTGCTGTTTGACACCATTTACAAAGCAATCAGTGTTTTAACATTAAAGTCTCTGACTTGCTAATATCTTTAAAGTAAGCTCCACTCATTTTCTTTGCTTGCTCTTTATGGAATCAGTAAGTTTAGTGCTCGTAAAGGTGGGGGATGTGCAGTGGTAGCTAAAGCTCTGAGATCAAGTATACTCCTCTGTGCAGCAGTGCCAAGGCAATACAATTTAACTGGCAACTTTTTTGCAATTTGTTCCTGGACTGCTCCTTAGCAGAGAATGACAGTATGCTTGTTTTGTGACATAGGCTAATGGAAAGCAAGATGAGGCCACCAAGGTTATTTCTGTTTGGGACATAAGGCAAGGTTGGAAGGCAGATACTCAGGAAGAAATGCTAGTGCAGTGACCTGCTCAGAAAGAGAAGCTGTGATAGAAGGGCTTTCGTGCACATATTTTTTTCCATTTTTTATAAGTCTACTATTTCAGAATCATTGATACCAGGTCCTGGGGGCATGGTTTGGTTAGTGTAGCTGACTAGACTAAAGTATGGATCCTTTATTAGCTTGTCAAAGTATGATGCAGCTGCATCATTTGCTCACCCATTTGCTTAACTTAAATAAAGGTTGGTGGTTAGGCTTCTGTTGCATTGTGCTCTCCTGCTAATTATCAGTGTATTTGTTTTAGAGACAATTAGCCACCTGGTTCATTCTCCCATTGAAGTCAGGTCATCATGAGTTACATCTGGTTTCAGGACTCTTCAAGTCCAAGACATAATAAAAAGATGATGGTTATGATTATAAAAAGCATGCAGGGTTGGGCATAAGCTGTACAGAGCACTGAGTTCTCAAGGAGGATTGGGTTACAAAGCTCTTGCAGGAGCTTCCTTCTGCATGTCACAGAAGATGGATGTGAAAAGAAAACAGATTTTGTGATGCCAGAAGTCCTTTAGCTTATGAATGGTAAAGAGTTTTTGCAAAGGTAGATGGATAAAGGCTAGGCAAAGCGAGACGTAATACTTCCCTTTGGCACTGCGGTGATACAACACAAAAGTGACAAGTAAGCACGTCTCTGTGCATACAGCATTTGCATAAAAATAAAAGTTGTTCAGACCTGTAGGTGTTTCCTTTTAAAAAATGTGCTATATAATGTGGCATAAGATTATGTGTGATGCACATTTACTTTTATAATCCCATATGTTCTGGTAAAACTCTGTATTTTGAAGTAAGATTTTATTACAGTAGAACCTCCTTAATTCTCGCTAATGACTGGGAGACCCTTTGCAAATTACTGAATTTTGTATAAAATCAAATGCCATTTAATGTATTGTGTTGCTATATATTCTTCTACATCCTGAGGAAGACGAGCTGCAGAGAACCCTGCCATTCATGCCTCAGCTATATTCACTGTGGAGAAGGGGGCGTACAAAGTCATTGCAGTGGGTTTAGCTCCAGGTGTTTGTTAAAGATGTTCACGTGGGGCTAGCTCTGGAGAGCATGGAGCCCTGAATGGAAGGAAAGAACAGATGGGGACCTGACAATGAGTAGATTAGCATAATTTACTGTTTCATCCTTTCTGGCTTGGGGTCATGGAGGGATCACAATCTGAATTTTTCTGGAGAGCACAGGTATCATTATCCTCCTAGATATCAATATGTGCATTTCAGATTCAATAGAGCCACCAACTTAAACAGAGGCAAGACCAAATCTTCCAGTAAAGATCATGCCATAGCTTTTCCTGAGAAACTGCAGCAGCACACATAAGCTGAACACACCACAGTGTTCACATTTACTTAGGTATATTACAGATGTGTGCATTAAATGTAGGCAAGACTTGGAGTGTTCAAAAGAACTTTTTGCATGCATAAATATAATCCTAGACATATCTACTTGATGAGTTCTCATTGGTTGCCATGAAATTGTAGAGTACCTGCTTGCATCTCTTTTACCTACTGTATTATGGAGTAATAATAGCAACTCAACAATTAAGATAATAGAATCTAGCTCTTCATTAGACACTCGTTTTTCAACCTTATCAGACTAACTCTGCCTCAAAGAAATCAGTCCTCCTGACTCTTTGTCTCTCCCAGGACAGAGATTTATATCAGACATATTGTAATTGAAAGCAAAACCCCTTAATTTTGTTTACAATGACTGGATAGGAAGACACTAAAGGGAGAAATCTGGGGAACTAGGGGGCCCAATAAATGTGTACAGAGGGAGGCAAACTTGGGTTTATAAATGGGGGAAATGGCAAAATTTCTGGGGATGTCGACAAAAGGGTGTACAATTATTGGGAGGTCAGGTGAACCCCCAAGAAGTAATGCAGAGGTCATGGATGGAACTCACTCAGAGACACAGAGAAGACTGAAGCGAAGAGAAAGACGGCAGCAATATCATGGTGCATCCATGGATGGAATGGAAAGGAGGAGGGAGATGGGAGGCAGGAAGGTGAAGAGTTATGAAAGGGGAAGACAGGCATGGACGTGGGCTTATGTGAGAGGGGTACATGGCATGACCAGATTATTGGAGAGAAATGAAGTGCTGGCGTAGGCAGGAGAGAAATAGAAGTGAGATGAAGAGAAGGAAGATGATATGGCACTGGGGAACTGGAGCACACTCCTAACTGTTCATTTGCAGGGTTCTTTAGCACTTGTCACGTTTTGAAGACATGTATTTTATAGCCAAAGTGTAACTTATAGTAGGGCAGAAATGACTGTTAGCCAGTTTCCTCTCAAAGATTACTTTCAGCTAAACTTCTACTAGCCAGTCATTTGGTCAACAGTTCTCAGACATTAAATCGTCCTCCTGTGGAGATCTCTTACATCCATAATAATCCAAGTTATTTGGTATCCTAAGAATTGCAAAGGAAATGAAAAAACCCAGTATGATCTGACACCTGAATCTTCTGTCCTGACACTGGCTGCAGCTGCACCCTGGCATTTATGAGGGGTAAAAGCCCCTACAGCTACATATGCTTGGATCTGATCTCCCACCCTTTTTCTACTCTGTTTCCCTCATCATGCTTGTTTTTTTACCCACTTACATGTAACTTGGATGGGAATCCTCTTTCTAGCGCTCAGTGGCTGTCTAAGAACAAATCATACATAAAGTCACACAGCTTCTTTCAAGCCTGAAAAGCATTTTTCAAGCCACAGAGAAATTACTTCCTATACAATTGCTCCCATACAAATCAGTAGGAGAAGAGCGAATGGGGGACCCTGTGGGAGCAGGATGGCAGCATAGAGGAGCTAGATGAAAGGCTCTGGATTGCCCTGATTTCCTGGCATGTAAGAAGGTAATTCACTTTGATAGCACATCACCACTGGTGGCTTTCCAACAGATGGGAAAGAGTTTCTAGTTGAGGAAGTAAGTAATGTCACATGAAACATACATAATTTGCACAGAGAGGAAATGTAAGACCACTAGAGTTATTGTTTTGCTAACAATGATTCATGACAATGACACTTTGGAGAGTGGCCTTGGGTTAGAAGCTATGAATAAAATGCATTTCTGTTTCAGGGATCTGTTCTTGTATATGTTTTCTTGCAAACTTTAAAGAAGCTGTTGCAAGCTAATCCTGTTTAGCAATTATGATTTACTTCAATTGGCTCCACTCTTCATAATGTTTAAACTCAGATTTAAAGAATAATATCCACCTTGTTGCTTAACATAAACCCTGTTAAAATAATGTGCATTTAAAATGGCATTCTTGGCATTATGGAACAAAGGGGAAGACAAAAGCTTACTATAGCATTTATATATATATATATATCCGGAAAAAAGAAATTTTGAGATCTTTTAATGAGGACATCAAAGAATACATCTCTCTTAGCTGAAAAGAAGAATGTCTCCTGACAAAAGCCAATTAAGGAGTGAATACATTTTTTTATTTAGACTTGAAAAATGTACATTCTTGAAAAATGAAAAAAAAATCCCACCACTCCATCCACCCAACCCAGTGTTCTTTTAGGGCTATGAAGTAGCTAAAGAAATATAATGATATATGATGCATGGAAACTTGATGCTTCATGAAAGAAACATAAAGACTGTGATTTTGCTGTTACCTAAGGCATGATATTGAAATATGTGTTCTGGAAGAGCTCTTTCTCAGCTTGCCTAGAGATTCTGGAACAAATTCTACTCCTGTTTACACCTCTGTAAATCTGGATTTACTAAATGACAGGTGGTAGCATTATCCCAAGTGTATGCACTACTAACTGAGAGCAAGACTTTGCCCTACATTAAGGGCAAACTAATAGTAGCTATCCCATGAGATACCCTTGTTTTGTGCATTCCTCGTCCTTTACTTGAGGCTGTCAACCTGCATGCTATCAACTTCCTCTTTAAAAATCAGTGTGAGAAGTCTTTCAGCCTGGTATAGCAAAGAGCCTCTGCTGGAGGCCCTGAAGGGTTGTACTGCTCTGATCTTCTTCCTCTTTTACAGTAGGATATGAATGCATTTGGACTTGATTATCTGATGGTTGTACAGCACAGAAATCCCAGTGGTGGGGGGGGCTCCTGAGACAGGCTCTGAAGCATTTATGCTGCCCTATAGCTGATGCCTTAGGACTGGCTAGGGTTTATCCAATCAGGTATTGCCCATGTTTTGAATAAACATAACAAAATATGTTGAAGAAGTCAGAAAAAAAATCAGATATAGTTGTAAATGTTTGCCTGTCTACTGACTGGGGTGGCTAGAAGCTTGAAAATTAATAGTCAGGAGACATACGGGTGCATGCACAGAATAGAATGAATTCTAAGATAGATGTAATAAACGTGTAAAGTGACTACTGCAGGATGAGTATGATTGTGGAAACAGCCAAGGGAGTGAGTACAAAACATTCTGACCTGCCCAGGACTTAAGCCACATGAAAACAGCAGAAGCATGTCCTGTCAAACTTGATTATCCTTCCAGTCCTGCACCTGGCCTCCGTTCCTGTGTATTCACCTGGGGAAGCAGGAATAGAGGGCTTTCTCCACATGGAACCCAGGTACTCCTTCCATCTAATTCAGATTATGCATTTAAGGATTTATACCTGAAATATCAATATGTTCATGAGAAATTTGGTTGAACTGTTTAAGCCATGCCATTTGTCCTCTGTGTAAATATTTGCATGATCAGGACCACAGATTCTAATTTCTTTTGAGCAAATAATGTCTTATACTATAGCTGGCACATGGGCTGTTTTAACTTTGATAATGTAACACTACAAAAATATTGAAAGGAAGTAGCAAAAGTTGAATGAAATGTAGAAGGAATCAGAGGAATTCTGCTATATGCCAAACCAACTGTATATTGGTACAAGGGAGAAGTAGATGAAGAATTTAGAAAGAACTTAGAAATAAGGCATAACTGACCATATTGTGCAAGCCATAACTGAAGAAAATCCCAATTGTCTTGGAACCTTGTAGGTATGGCAGGTGTGATTAGAAGGCCTGCCTGGTGGTACTGGAAATAGCACTTTAAAAAGCTTTTTCTGAGAGAGAGTAATTGATGCAGGACATTTTATACCACAGAATGGTAACTGTCTTTAAATTTTATGCTTTCTAGGCTTTAAATAAAGACTTAAACTTTGTAGTGTACATTTAACTTGGAGTTCTGATGAAAACAATGGATTATGTTCCTTAGGAGTTGCAACAAACTTTTAATTTATAACATGACAGTGAAAAATAGGTTGTGTCAACATAAGAATATTCTTTGTTGTGACAAGATAAAACTATGGTTCATCAGAATCATGTGGATATTGATCCTGCAATTTGATTTATCATTTATTAATTCTGAAAAATCTAGATTTAGGATTTGAACCCAGGATATTTATTATACTATAACTTCAAAATATTGGGTGCTACTTGCATTTAACTGGAGCAGAATAGTCAGGATTTAAGAAAAAAATTAGGTGTGAGAGTGTGTAGGGAAAAGCTAGGGTCCCATCATGAAGAAATTGCATGGTAAATACAGCTTTATTATGTACCACAAAAAGGGAAGTTGAAGACAGTTTTCTTTTATCATTCAGAGTCATTCTGGAAAATGGATGGTAAAAACTTCAAAGTCAAGTGCTTATTGATGTTTTTTCTTATAAAAATAGTACAGGCACTTAACAGCCTCTGTATTATGTACATTCTTTAACATGAGTGGGTAGCTGTGTTAGTCAGCAGGACAAACCAAATAATAAAGTTACTGATACATTTTTATAGACAAATCAAAACAAATACCTGGGCTTTCAGAATCACTCAGGATGCCTCTTTACAATAGGAACAGCCACAGAAGCCTGAGTGGTTCCAAATGTTGTGTCTACAGAATGTTACTTATAACAGCAGTGTAGCCAGAGTCCTATTGTGCAACAGCAGATCAAGCTGAAACACCTCTCAATTAATTGTGCATTTATTAAACACTGTGATTTCTGAGAAAAAATGTAGTTCGTAGGGGGAATTCATACCTAGGCTTTTAGGTTTCAGCATGAGCCAGCAAGCATTTCAGTATGGCATATAATTTTTAAACTGAAAATAAATGTACAGGCCTAAGCAAAGAAACTGCTTCGTGGGTGTGCTTCTTTGCCTGATTTGAGCACCTAAGCAAACAGCCAGAACTCCTTTCCCCCTATCTATTCCCAGGATAATATTTGATGATCTTTGAAGGGTGACTCAGAGAGCCTGAATAATGCCCTGAGGAGGCACCTGGAGCCAGCCAGAAAGAAGCGCAGGCATGGAGATACTGCTGGACTTTAATACCAGGATTACTGACCTCAGGTCTGTGGTCTACAGGACTGGTGATGCCTCCAGGCAGCACCCTTAGGTCTCCACATACAGTCTGGAAAAAAAGAGTCAATGTTATACTCCTGTCTGCCTGGCCTATGGGACAAGCTGCATTTTCCTCCTTACAGTTGGGAGAAAAAAGATAGTTTGCTTATGGAGAATGAACTTGAATATCTTACATTTACATTCTGTAGAGAAGAGGAAGGGATGTAGCCCCTGGAAACCTGGAAGAATCAGTTTATACCACAGTGACAAGAAAGAACTGATGTGTTCAAAGTGATTTAGTACAATAAAATTTATTTAGGGTTTTTGAATGTATCATTGCTAATTCCAGTTTGATCAATTTTAATAAAAATTGTATTTTAGATTAGAGTCTTCAGGGCAGCCATCATCATGCCTCTTTAATTCTGATAACCTATACATTTTTACTGCATGGGTAAATATGCTTTGAAACTAATACAGTGTCATTGAATCCAATATATATGTAGGGGAACCAATCCATGAGTACTCAAGTCTCTAAATTTTTATGGAAATGAATAGATTTCCTTTCAAGTCTTAATATTTTCACTTACACTAGTAGCTTTTCATTGAAACCAATGCTTTGTTTACTAAACCCAACGTATTTCAATCCAGGTTCATCTACATATTGCTTGATTTTTTTAATAGTGTTTTTTTTTTTTTTTGCTTTCTCATGATGAAACCCATTGAACTAAACACAGTATTGGATATCTAATGAAACCAACACAATTTCATAGGGACTACTTAGGGTGAGTTTAAGCCAGTGAATAGAATACACTGTGCTTCTCAGCATGATTTCATAAATTGAACACTGTGAAATGGAACATGCTTTTACAGACAATCTGCCTCAGGACTATGTGACCATATTTTCCCATAAGTGGAATTTGAGGCCTTAAGTCTTTTCTGCTTTTTAAGAGGATTCTGCTGTTCTGTGGTAGCTAGAAAGGCTACAAGGAGGATGAGGAAGGGCTGGGGTGAATGGGTGAATGTTGGGTGAATGTTGACTGAATGCCAGGTCATTCTCAGAGGAAAAGAGAGTAGTCAGATGACCAGTGTGCTGCAGTGATGTTTGACCAGTTTAGACAAACCTTGGGACTCTGCTAGCTGGTACATTTTAGGAGTCTCTCGGTTATTATGGATATGGCGAAGTTGGCTATCACACTGCAGTCACCCCAGGACTCATCTGTTACCATCTTGCAGAGTTGTACCCAAACTGTGCAATTTTTAGGTGGCGGCTGTATTCATTTCCATTGCAGGACAGGGGAGCAGAGTAACTCTGGGGCAAATCCAGAATAACTCTACTTTCCTTGAGTTATTCTAGAATTAAGCAGTGTAGGTGATCAGTTTGACTCAAGAAGTTGCCATGCATTCTAAACAAATGTAGTGTAGAATGACACTGATTTATTTAATACAGTGCAAAAATAGATATTTGCCTCACAATAGAATAGAAAACAGCCACCATTTTGTTGTAGGTGTTTCATTGTTTTGGCAAAGGTCAGATGTCATTTTTGTAGCTCTCTGTGGAGTTAGTAGGTTTCTGGACCAAGTAGGAAAGAAGCCTAGGAAAGTAGGCCGTATACAGAACTGTGTGCTCTTCAGAACAAAAGTGCTCATGGAGCTGTGGAAATGAGGCCTTTAAGTTTCTAAAAAGCAAAAACTTTGGCATTTCATGAACAATAGAGGTGTTCACAGCAGTTTCTTCCAAACTTTATGGCACTTTTTAGCTAGGATTGTGCGCAGTTTATGTCAAAACATTTCAGTGAAGAAATACAAATACAGACTAATGTTTGACTTCTTTTGTTGTGTTGAACTGGAGCCAGAGAAAGTATTTATTTATAAATCCACTTGTGAAATGCATAACCCTCTCAATGTGACTTATATGTCTGAGACTTACAGAGAATTCAAGCTGATTGACAGAAAATACTGCTCTTATGGTGTCAGAATGTATTATCATGCTTATACAGAAATACAGGCCCCCCCTTTTTTCACCAATGTATGTGTTCATTGTCATTATGTTCTTCTATACTGGAGACGTCCAGGTACTGAAATATCCAATTTGCTAGGAACTAAAGCTACCACAAAAATATATTAGACAACCAGATGGATAATTCAGCTTGTTGATTTAAAGAAGTGTGCATTAAATCTTTAGTATTTGAAGCCTGATCTAAAAAAAAAAAAAAAAAAATCTGTGGGGTCAAACCTGCCATTCAGTGAAGGAAAGAAAAACAAGAACTGAGACAATTAGGAAAGCTTTCCATGCTTGTGCTACAGTTACTTAGTTAGTTGCTCTTCCTTTTTTGCCTGTGTTCCCACACTAGGCTCGTGCACATCAAGCAACTGACAGTGCAGCCTGCAGATAGATCATGGGCAGATTACACACATCTTTATGTATCTGGCACACAGGTGCTATCTGCTTTTTGCCAATTAGTTTAGATTGAACCAAATCAATTTTGTGTAGTGAGTCCTCTATGAGAATGCCTGTATCATTCAATTGCTCCTGTTGCATCATTTCTTTTCCCTTGTCCCGCGGGGTGCTCCTCAGACTACTTGTACCACTTTCTTATTCCCCTCAGCTCTGCTGAGATATGACACGGTCATGCACGTTTTCCTATTTGTTAAAGAATACTAGGATCTTGCACGCTGAAGGATTGTTCTCTGAATGAAGAGGAGGAAGAGACAGTTGGCTCTTGATAATTTTAGTATCACGACCATTTCTATCAAGTGGGTGGCCTGCACTGGCACTCAAAACTGTTCTCTCAGTGACAGAGTGGAAAAGTGTGTCAGTTCTTGCAAACGGGCAGCACCTTGAAGAACTAGTGTCACTTCAGAGGAGAAGTACTTCAAAAGAGAAAAAGGGCTGCTTGTAGGAGCAACCTGAGTGCTGCATTGCACATGCAGATTCACACTGGGGGTATGGCACAGAGGAGAAAGGACATGAGCATCAACATTCGTGTTTCTGGCCAAGTATGTGGCAAGTAAGAGAGAGATAAGGGAGGGACAAAGCCATAGAAAGTCTTCAATAAAATCGTAAGATAGGTCAGCTTGATGTGACAGATCCTTGTATTCTTAATTAACATCAACTTATAACTTACGTAATGGTTTAGCTTCTATGAGCAGCTACATCTGTAGATGACATCTATCACTCCTCTCCCAACCAAACCTGGCTCTTGGAGTTTCCCTGTAACCCATGTTTCACATAGTGTAGAACTGCTTTTGCACCTTCTGTTGGGTCTGGCTGAGACAGAGTTCATTCTCCCATGGTAGCCCTCAGTGCTGTGCTTTGTGTTGGTAGCTAGAAAGGTGTTGATAACACACCAGTGTTATCAATAACACACTGCTGGGCAGCATTGGCACAGCATCAGCACTGTCTTTCTAATGTTCTCCCCACCCTCATCAAGGGGCTCAGAGTGGGCAAGATCCTAAGAGGGGACACAATTAGGCAAGCTGACCTAAATTAACGAAAGGGATATTCCATACCATGTGTTGATATAAAAGCTATGGGAGGGAGGATGAAGTGGGGGAATTTGTTGTTATAAGATGTTTATCTTCCAGACCAACTTCTCCACATGCTGAAGCCCCGATTCACAGGAAATGGCTTGCCAATGGGAAGTAGTGATTATTATTTTCCCCTTTTGGGAAAATTTTGGGTTGTATTTTTTTTTTTCTTTGATAACTGCTTTATCTCAACCTACTAGTTGTTTTCCATCTTATTTTATCTCTCCTGTCCTGCTGGGAAGGGGAGGGACAAAGCAGCTGGGTAGGAACCTGGCATCCAGCCAAGGTTCAACACGCTACACACCTCCACATGTCTCATACATCACCATGTATATTGACTGCCTTCCTAAACCAGAGTGTGATTCCCTTGATACAGTTTTTCTATCACTTATTCTGATATTGTAGGGCAGAGTTTGGGGTGGCTGCTATGAGGCAGCAGCGGATTAGCTGCTGCAACTCTTTCTGCTGTAACACTTCTCTTAGTAAGTCAATCGGATACTGAATAACTAAAGAGTTATTTTATTTCATTCAGTGTTTTTACTGTGATGCTGTGCTTGCAGGTATTTATGCTTCCCCCGCACATACAATGATCTCAATTACATGCCAGGGCCAACCTAAAACAGAAAACCCCAAATCCCGAGTTTCACATCTTACCACGAATTATACTTACATAAGCTGATGGTGATAGAAGAAGAGTGATAAAATTTAACTGTGGCATTAAATTCTCTACCTAGAATAAAGAGTCAACTTAGGATGATGTACCCTTTCAATGAACGGCCTATGAACAACATCTGAAGAACAAATGCACCCCTCCCACCTCAGGCATTCCCTTGAGAGATGAAACACATAGGAAGCTCTGGGAATTTACACAAAGCATATAGAAGAAGTTAGGCTGGAGACAGTTGCTCAATCTTATTCCTACAATCTTTCCACAGATGTTGTTGTTACATGAGTCTTTTCCCCTAAAAGTCAAGGAATGATGTATTTAATCAGAAAGTTTCTTGTTCTTCTCCTGGGATGGCAACAGGCTACATAAGGTCATTTTCACCATACTGAATAGAAAGTTGTACTGTAATGCTTGATGATTTCAGACAAGAATTAAAAGAGAAAAGTGATGAGAAAGTATCTGTTATGTTGAAATTCAAAATATGCCAGCTCTGAATCTTGCTCAGGAAGGCAGTGATTTTTTTTTCCCCTAAAATATATACATTTTATATTCAAGTCTCAGTCATATTTCCATTTGGTGACTAATTTTCCCCATATGCAACTGGGGGAAGAAGGGTGAAGGTTTCCAGATTTAAATAGAGGAGTATTACATAGGAAGCTAATTTGCAAACCAGAAGCTTCATGAGAAGTAGGATAACTAACTGTCCTCACAATAGAAGGAGAAGTGGAAGAACAATAATAATTGTTCACTGACAGTTTGAGAAATGATAAGAGCTACTAGGAGCAGTACATACACTGCCATTCTCATCCAAGAGAAGTGTTATCTAAAATGAAGTAGAGCAGCTGTAACTGATAATAATGATTTTTATCATAGCCATGACCGCTATGAACCTGGTCAATGGGATAAGAGCAGGACAAGTGGAAGATGAAGCATATAAATAACATGTAAAATCAGGACAATAAGCAGTACTTCAGAGAGTACTGTCTTCCCTCAGTCATGTTCAAAGGTCATTTTAGAGAGCAGCATTTTATGTGGGTGGATTCAAAAATAACATTCAAAGCCCTCTAAGACACCTATTGAGCAGGGACAAGAGGACAGAGGAAAGGCCACCCTGGACAGATTAACCTTCATCTCATCTGGAGTGCACTTTCTGGGCCAAGTAGATGAATGAAGTTGATGAGAAATTTGAAGAAAAGCCCGTCATTGCTCTATCTAATGATGCTTTAATGTAAGTGAGAGATAATATCTTTCCCTTTCAAACAGTGATCTTTTCAAGCTGTTGGCAGACCCTCTGGGATCTGCAGGGCAGTCAGGAAGTGGGCATGGTCCTATGTGTCTTTCCAGAATGTAGGCTTGCTCAGAAACAAAACAACACCACTGTGAAACAAACATTAGGCCACAAAACTGGGTCCGAAATACTAGAATGAACAAAGTAAACCTGAAATTCTCTGTCTGGTGTTGCTGGAATCCATATTTACAAATGATTTACATAATTATATCTGATCAACTCAAATACAGTCACTTGGTATATCAAAATGTGTTTGTGCCTTACCAGAGAGTAGATTAGCTTTGCAGATGCTAATAGCTGCAGAATGGAGGGATTTAGACTAGGGAAACTGCCTCATCCCTAACTGTAGAGGCACAAACAGCTTACTTCATATCCCAGGGGAATATGATACAAATCTACAAACAGATAAAACACCAAAAATATTATTTAGACACATGACAGTGCCACTGTGAACATAATTACCGGATTTCTTGCACAGGTTTTTTTTGCCTTCCCATCACCTCCCTTCAAAAACGTGTGTTGTGAACTGCCATGTTCTGCAGCTCTGTTTTACACACAGGTGGCACTTCAATAGGGTCATACACATTCACGCCCTGCTGAGAAAGTACTGACAACCCTTTGCTTGTTCCCTGCTATATCGTCACTGACACGGTATAAATCAAGCACTGTATAACCACTCTTGTGGGCGCTGTCCCGTAATAAAAGTGGGACATTCCTCTGGGAAGGGGAGAGTGGAAGTGAAACATATGTTTACGGAGGCAGGAGCTGGACCTTAACAATTTAAAAAAAACCAGTATTTCCACCACGGCTATTTAAAATCCCCGCCATGCCTCTATGTATTTTTAAGGGCATACTCATGTAAATACATCGGATCATATGGCAAATGTCATACTGTATGAAGAAAAAACTTGATGGCTTTGCCTGAGGGAAGAATCAGCCTTTCCACCATGTCCAGGCCATTCCAGGGCTGTCAGGTAAGGCCCTGCTGCGTAGGGTGGTTGTCCTGTCACACCAAAGTCAAAATACTGGCTATGAAAAACTAAACTCATCTTACGCCTGCTGGTGTACCTTCATTTGGGAGGAACTAATATGAAATACTTATACTTTCTGAATGATTTGCCATGTGTAGAATAATACTCACAATGGAAAGCAACTTTGACAACAAGGAATATTTTTGTTAAAAATCTTAATTCACCCATCCAGTAATGAAGTACACAAGAAGTTAGCTACACATCCAGTGTTTTCTGAAACTATTTCATGAAAGAAAATGTAAACAAAGTGAATTAACAGAATATATTTTTTTCTAAAGAGTAATTTTCTAATTTTTCCGTTGTGCAGCAGCTGCTGTTGCCATGCTGTCATTGCTGTTGCTATGTATTTTTGAGTGTGCCAAGATGTAATTGGCTACTTCAGCATATATAAGCCATTGGTAGAGATGTTTCTATGGAAAACCACATCTTTTTTTGATTGGTTCATGCTGAAAGTAGATGTGCTTAGCTATCATCTCAATTTAAATTGAGACCAACAGGTTTTAAGTCTCATAATGCAATGAAGCCACATGCTATTCATCATGGTGGAACTGAATTGAGGCAAGAACTTTTATGTTGACATTATGATAGAATATGAGTGAGATTGCATCTCCATGGTCTCCAAATATTTCCATAGTCTTTAGCAAGCTTTTTGATTCACTGTGAATTGTATTTGCTCTGAAAATAGAGCTGTTTTCTGGTGTTGCCTGACATAACTTTCAGGCTACTAAGTTAAAACTCATTTCAGACTAGTTATATTCTGCCTGAGGACCTTTTATAAAGAATTATTGACTTGTGCAATGCAGCTATGCATCTAAAAGTCTTTTGAAAAGATTAGCCAATACTGATGGAAATTGTGTCAAACTCATCAGGTTAGAGGTTTGTAAACCTGGACAATTTTGTGTACAGGATGAGATTTTGGAAGAGTGAAGGACTCATAATTTCAGCTGGGGAAGGGTTTTAGTTATCTGCTTTGGACATGCTGTATGATCTTGATCTGCAAAGCAGAGGTGTACATCTGGGCTAAGAAGTCCTGGGGTTGGTGAGAGACACTATGTAGTAAGTGTTAACTTCAGACTCATACCACTGAGTTTTTCTACAGCCAGGATGATAGATTCTGTCTGAAGAACATTATTCATATTTATGCTAATAATTGTTTTATAACTAAAGTTTACTTAGGTTACTTGAAAACCTGCTACAGCCCAAATATAGACAGAACATAAGGTGAGGCCTAATGCGAGGTACACCAACACATGACTGCAAACACTATCGGATTAATTTTTTGAGAACAAGTGACATGTGGTGCAACCTTGGTTTCATAATTCTGTCTTAAATACTTTCTCATTGTAGAAGTTGAAATAAAATTTGGGGGTTTTTGGACACTCTGAGGTTATAGAAATGTATTTCCAGAGGGAAATCTGCAAGTCCTCCCCTGTAGGAGGTGGCTGAAGTGTTGTTTAGACTTACATGAAATGAGACATGATTGAAGGGTTGTTAAGAAGGGACTAAACAGTGTTGGGTTACATCACAGAAAAAATGAATTATCATCTGCTTGGCTCATAATATGTTGTTAACTGTTATCTATGTGGGAACTCTTTCTTACGTTTTGTGCACCTCAGAATCTCCTAATTTATTAGCAAGTCAGGCTGTTCCCTTTTATTATTCCTAAAGCTCCTTGTCTTTGACTACTGGTCTGATTCTTGCTCAGTTACATCAGAGATTATTCTTTTTATTTGATTTCTTTTTCTTTTTTTTTTTTTCCCTTTTCCACTATTTTTGTCAGACCAATTACCCAACTCAGTGTTGGCAAGCAAAAAATCTTAAGCTTTGGAGATAAATTTGTCTTTCTTTTTTCCTCTTTAAGTCATGGGAAGATCATACTATCTGCCTGAGAAGAATTTAATTTCTCTCATCTGTGAGTTGTACAGTTGGAAAGAAATTATATAAAGAAATTTCTTATGAGTTGTTTATGTTATTTAGTATTGACTAAGTATTGAAATTTTCTAGTGATAACGTGTCAGTCTGCAAAAACCAAGTCTTTTTGAGAAGGAGATTTATATATTAAGGTCACCAATCTACCATTTAAAATATTTGCTCTTCCCTAAAAATATTAATTTAGAATAATAAAAATGTTATGATAATGTAAATTTTAAAAAGTCAGAGTAAGTTTTTGTATTGGTGTGAACTGCAAATGTTTTTTTATAACATCACATTTTAATTTAAATTTTTCATTTAAAAGATGTTACACTGATATTGTGATACACCCATGGAACATGATGTGTGGAAAGGCTGTCCATGTTCATGTGCACACACACACACACACAAACACACACACATACATTGTTGCAGGACATATATGCTTTACCTTCTGGGGCATCCTAGCACCTTCAGCATAGTCTGAGAAGAGATAACAAGTCCCTGCAGACTCTATGGACGAGTGCCACTACGACATAATGCCACGGGTATGTGTGCAATGCCCCTGCAAGGCACCAATTTACCTGCTGCATTCTCCCCCAATCATTTCCAGCTGAAAGCTGGTGAATGCCACTACTGCTACTGCTTGCAAGCAGGCAACAATTTAATGGAGATGATTCCCTTTAAGAGGTCTCTGCTGAGTTTTTGGTTGTCAGGGAAGATGATAGTCTCATCCCTCCGGTTAGATAAAATTAAGACTCCTTCTGAATATCTCATTATTGATCAAGTGGCACTTGGAGTCAGCTGGTTATATTCCTTTTCTGAGAGGCTAATAGCTTTCCAGAGGGGCTTCTAAGGCTATGAAGAAGCTGTGGCCTGTATGGTGTTTTTCACAAGTCTTTTCCTTTAGGCAAATCTCAGATTAAAAATAAATTAATAAATAAAGACTGACTCTAAGGACTGCAAAGAAAAAATTCTTGGCATTTTGAAGCAGCAGAAATTAAGTGTTGTCAACTGATTTGGTCACATTCACCAAATTTAGATGACAGACTGCAGCAGTAAGTGAAACCCAAATTTGGCTCTCAGGCTGAACCTTATTTCATTGACATCCATGGAGTGGGTAGACAGATTAATGGGTGAGAATTGAGATGTAGGTATGCCCTTTCCTCTCCCTGTTTGATCAAAAAGGATGTGGCGAATGCCTTTCTTCAGGTCATGGTATGGTTTATATACTAATGTTTTCAGTCTAGCATGGCCCAAAAATACCTTGTTTCTAGGACTACAGGCTGAGTACATCATGGTATCTATACTTCAGCTTGCCTAATAGTTTCTCACAGAACAGGTCACTTGCTATAATTTTCTTCTCTGTTTCAAGCAGCAACTGCATTCACTGTCAGTCATAGGGTTTTTTTTTTTTTTACAGGAAGTTTAATAAGAAATGTAAGGCCATTTACAGAGAAAACAAATGAAAAATACAGTTTGCTTTGCTAAGGAAATGTCATTATAGGCTAAGGGCTTTGTGTTGATCCTTGGAGTTAAGCAGGTATATTTCTAATTCAAGAGTGTGAATGCTGCTAAGGTACAGGAGTGTATAATTTGCTGTAATCTTAGCCTGTTCATTTTTCTTAAACTGGGACTTTATTATTTGGAACTAGTCCATTTGTCGAAGTCCCTCTCGTATTCCTTTCCAGCATATCCATATGGAAATATAAGCTTTTCTTTATCTTTAATGCGATGGCTTGGATTTTTTTTGTCTATTTCTAGATCATATACTAATGAATTAATTGGCACTACTTGGTCTTGCTACTTGAACTACTAATTTATGTGTATAGTTTTGGAGTAAATTAATTCTCTTAATAAGGAGAAGGATGGAGTTATACAGGGAGAGCACGGGGAAGTATCCTGAAAGAGAACTGCTGAGGTCAGTGGTTGCCAGTGACTCCCTGCACATTCCTCTCCTACAAAATTTCATTTGCTGATATGTGAATATATGAGCTGATACTTGAGTTTGCCTCCACCCAGGCAAGGAAAAGCTCTCTGTAAATCTGTATCTGAAACTTAAAAATCCTTTGCCCAGGGACTTGGACTAGGCAGGTCTCCTGCTGAGGTCCTGAGTACTGAAATGAGTGCTGCAGGCAACATTATTTTATGGCTACTCACTCCAACGTGATCTCAGTTATGGAGTGTTCATAGCGATAGTAACCCTCTGTTTACTACCTCCTCTATAAATCTCCTACCTGGCTTGTGTGAGACACAACAGTTCACCAGCAAAGCCCAGAGGGGTCAGCAGCTACAGTGGGACCCGCTGGGGCTTCTGGTGTGTGGGATAAGGTGGCAACACCACTTGGTTTTGGAGTAGTCACTGGCATGTTTGGTATGGCAAAAGGATCATTCACCATGAGGAAGGGGTACATTAAGATACTTTGGAAGTCAAAAACTCATTGTTGCTTTCTCCAGTATCTCTTGCTGGTCATCAGGGATTCATCTCTCCTGAGTTTAGATAATACCTATGAAGAAAGTATTCAGAGCTATGATGGACCTATTTTATATACTCATTCTAGACTTAAAGGAACAGATATGTAAGCACTCCTGACTTCATTGAGGGGACTCAGCTGTATTTCCCCAAGCATGGAGGAAGGATAGGGGGGTGGATCAGACTTTATATGCCCCAATTTATTTCCTCAGTCCTTTACTGCAGTGAAAGGGCAGTGAACATCTGCAAATGCCAGGGCTAGATTTTTTTTCTATGTTTGCTTATAAATTAGATGTCAGATTTCAAGTTTTGAATTTCTTGGCCTTTGCCCATTTAGAAGCTTCCTTGTGAGATTATTACACAGCATTATAGTGGTCACATATCAGCCTAGGAAGGCTGATGCTTCTGTGAGCCAACCTCAGAAAGTCATGGTAAGAAAAAGCAGTGCAGGCACTTCTGAACTGAAGATCACCATTTGTTCAGGTCCCTTGCTTTAGTTAAAAGGATTGCTCTTTTGGTCTTGTTAAGGATATCACTGCCGACCTGAATGCTGCAACTCACATTTTTCTACTTTTCAACTTATCATCCATCATTGCATTAAACAGTGTAACTTAAAGATTAGTGTCATGTGAATGACAATAATTGTTGTACTAAGCAGTAACTTCTTGGGGAAGGGGGGGTGCAGAGTGGATTTTAGCAACAATAATTTCCTTGACAGTGAGAAATCTAAATAGAGTATAGCTTTGGGAAAGCATATACTGATGGCAGCACATAGTATGGTGCAGACAAGACAGAAATAAAGCATGCTGGGCTTTAGTTATATGGTCCACGCACGTTTTTAGGCTCACTTTTTAATCTGTACAGGGATTCCTGCTACAACGTTGTGCACTGTCATATGCCAGTGATGTTTGCCGGAAATGCCTTCCCAGAAGATCAGAAATGGGATCTATATAATTTTTAAGTAACTCTAAAGTGATTTGAGTGGGATAATGGAGCTGTTCTGAGCAGTGGGATTTCCCTGCTCACACTCCAGGGACAGGGAAACCAGACCCCTGAAAGGTTTGAACTGGGTGATGAAACACTTTCCTAGCTGAACTTCTTTGGGTTCAAATAGATTCAGGAGTGACTGAAGTTTTCTTTCTGCATCTCTGTTTCAGCTCCTACCTTTGTGACAGTATAAGATAACTCAATCAATGTAAAAAGATAAGAGTATATTAGAGTCCTGTGAGGAAAAAGTTCCTAGATTGAGTCCCCAGTGCATAGAAGGATAATGGTAAGATAAAGCCCTAGTTAATTATATTGAAGAGGCAGAAAGAAAACCACAACTAATCGTGCTGTAGTTAAAAGTATT
This sequence comes from Donacobius atricapilla, assembly GCA_013397315.1. NCBI lineage: Eukaryota > Metazoa > Chordata > Aves > Passeriformes > Mimidae > Donacobius > Donacobius atricapilla. The sequence continues at coordinate 607,932 of WBMY01011659.1, forward strand.
TCCTTTTTCTAAATGAACACTTAGTACTGATTTTGTTCCTGTTATTTTATCAGAAGATCAGGATTACAAGGTCTAGGCATTCACCAATATGCAGATCTGTCCTCAAATAAACATCACTTCGGAAAACTGCGGGTGTTTTGTTTGTGCTGTGGATATTAATGTAATGATGATATAGGGAAGTCTTGGTTACTATATTGTTTTGTGAGACACTGTTAGTGTCAGAGGTAGCAGGACCTTTAGAAGTCCTGGACAAGTGCCTGGCTATATTCTTGCATGCATGTACATGGGCTACTTCTCTTATTTCTTTGCATCTTGTCACATTTCATCTCTGACACAAAACCTTTGCTGAACACATACACTATATCTGGCCTACAATGAGCAAGACTTAAGCCCTGAGGCAGACGAGAAGAGAGGTTTTCCCACTGATTCTCACAGAAATCAAACCACACACATCTATCTGCCGCAGAGATCAAAAATCTGATGCACTTGCATAGAGACAACCACGTATGTTTCCCCCTCTCTCCCCAACACACGTGTGTACATGCACAGACATGCAATTCACTCTACTGTGGTTGTGCACAGATTTTCTGCAGCCAGGGCTTCTCCTCACAAAGGGATGGAGTAAAAGGGCAATTTTGTCATTCTGCCTGTGTAGTTGCCCTTGGAGGTGTGCTGAATCAGTCTCTTCCTCCATCAACTTGCCTTATTCCTTCATGTTACAGTAATCAGGGATACTGATGAAACCTGTGAAAATAATTAATTTTCCTGTGAAACTCATCCAATTGAACTAAAATCAAATAATGAGAATATGAGGGAAATACTGCTCTCAGCCTACAGATCACCCAACATCCTCAGCAGAGAAGCATCTAAAAGCTGCCTGCTAAGTTGGTTGATATGCCTTTTATTTAGCTCGATGTTAATTTGCTAAACACTGTTTTGGTGTATGTGATTGTAGAACATAAAAATGCAGTAGGTGGTTTATAGGAGACGAGAGCAAAAGAACACTCTCTGCTACGAGCTCTCCATACAATGCATATTCTCTGAAGGGCTGAAATTTCCCTCGAGCTAATGGGTAAACTGCAAAGTGAGGTACACCAGCAGCTTTACAGTTCGCTTTAACCTGCTCCTCCTACCCGTGCCTTGTGGTGGGTGTACAACTGTTGCAAGTAGGTGGCACAGCTGTTTGCGTTGACTGGCTCAGTACCTTTGGGATACAGACAACACAGTTAACGTTGCAAGATGAAAATGGCATCTATATTTTAATAAACTCATTCTATTTCTTTGTGAGAAAAAGGGGGGAGACTGGGGCCAGGGGGAGAGACAAGTTGCCAGCTTGACTATATCTGTATTAGTGGCAGTGCTCAAATCACACGGTGGTGGCTAATGCTTGCAAAATCCTGACTAGCATTTGAAAGGGTAACATCAGTTTATTATTGCTGCAGTAGCTGTTAACTTTATGAAGATTTCCTGTGCACCTGCCTGCTACCACATCTTTAACATATATGCATATTTATACAACTTAGGCAACATATGTTTGATGATTTTTGTCATTTATATTTACTACAGTATGGATAGCAATTAAAAAATAACCATGTTCACTGTGATGAATCGGTGAAATTCCTGGAGAAGTAGAAATTACATGAAGAATCTGAAGACAGAGAACAAGGTAAAAGGCATGTAAAAAGCTAGTTTGTCAGTTGGAACATAAAAAATGCAGACGTGTGACCAATGTGTGTGTGTGTATATAAAACCATTAAAATTATAGGGAAGAATATGCTATTTCATTTAGAGGTAGAACAAGAGAATAGATAGTATAGAGTGGGATATTTTCCCATTTCATCCACCCTTTACGAAGAAATGTTGAGTTGTGTTGTAGGGGTGATGAGGGAGGATGACATTTTTCTACAGAGATGGTGTCATTCTCTTCCTCAGTTTTGTGTGTTTTGAATGTAAAATGGATGTATTTAAATGCAGATACATGTACAAAGGCAAATGGTATGCTAGGTCCTGCATGATGATAAAGTCCCGTGTCTGACTCATCCTGACAGAAGATCAGGCAGGTCTCCTGAGCACCAGCTCAGGTGCCAAGACCAGAGGAGGCCTATGGAGAGGAGTTTGGGGAGTGACCCTTACAAGTAGCCAGTTCAGGGGAAACTTCAGGCTCAGGTCTGTATTTGCTGTGTCTGAGTTAAAAATAGAGGAAGATCCGAGGGAGAGGGTAAATTTTGGATATTAGCCCAAAGAATCTGGGTGGGCACATGCACACCAGCACCCACACTGTGTATGAAAGTGAGATAAGCACACGTGATTTCTACTCAGAATGTAGGTGCCAGCTTTTTAGAGAGAATTTCTTACCATGTGGCATATTATCATATTCGAGACCTGCTCATCTCTGTAAAAAGACAGAGGATAGTGGGCTGTGCAGAAATGTAGTGAGACAGTGGAAACGCACATAGTGGAGCTGTGAAAACTGATTTGGGAGTGGAAAGAAACTTAGAAAATTAAAGTTGAAGAGAAAAATGAAGAAGACTAAGAAATCTAGGTCTTGTCCTATAAGTAGTATTTTCCATGTCACTGTGGTGATTTGGTAGAACAATTTATTCCACTTGTTAGAAAGATGCACTAAATTAGCCTCAGGGTGCCTTTGTTACCCTCCTGTGATGTGAAATTAACTGCTGCAGTAGTTTCTCACGGAGGGCAGAGCAGCGCTAGGTCAGCCCCATTCACGCTCTCTGCGGTGCCCAGAAACGCCCGGGCTGACACCGCTCTGCTCCGAGCGACTCAGCATTACCCCCGGTGGTGCCATTCGAAGTAAACTAAACTGCACAGCAAACGTTTTACCCACTTCAACAAACAGGAACATTTACTCATTTTTCCCTGACTGTTGCTTACCCCTCTACCAGCAGTTAGTGCATATGAGGCCACCGCCTGTGCCTCTGGAGCATTCCCTTATGCAGCGAGCTCTGCTGGCATTCGGACTGTTTTATATTAGCAGGGTGGCTCAAACTGGCCTCTGTAGACCACGAGGTATGCCACATCACTTGAAACTACATCCCTGGGTGGTTTTTGGCCTGTTTATCAAGGCAGGTGACAACATCTTTACACGTTGATTTTAATTCGTTTTAAATACAAAGCTTTGAATATAAAGCTTTGAGAGTGAAACTGTATCAGCTGCTTAGTGAAATCCATGCTACTTCATCTGGTTTTTTCCTCTCTCAGTATTTTAGCACTCATATTAGAGAAAAAAAGACCTGAACAGAATCAGATTTGGGTTTAAAAAAATTGCCTGTATGCCTTAGGATTGACAACTCATAGGCCAGTGTTTAGCCCAGTGCAGTACATACCTGCTGATATATTAAACCCCAACCTGGCATTTATAATGGAAGTACTGTAAGATTTTAACTATAACGACACTAGCAGGTGTCACCACAATAAAGATAACAGCCTCCCCATGAACAAATATTAGATTAAAGAGATCAATCAATCTGTATCTTAAATTCCAGACCCAGCATGGTCTCTGCCAGTAAAAAAAAAAAAAACACTTCAGCTTTTTCTGCGGATTTTAACAGGTGAAAGACCTCTTGATTGCTCAATTATTTTGCAATAACTTGAGAAAATAGGATTTTTTCTTTTTCTTTCTATTGCAGACTCTTTATGTAAATTATAAAGAAAATGTCTGTGACCTAAAGACACAAACATTTAATGATTTTAAACCTTGTGGCAGGCTGTGGCAGTTTTCAGGTAAGCAGGTGGTATGAGTCATGACTCACTATGCTCTCTCCTCCAGGAATGCAAAAAAAACCCCTTCAAAACCTGGGTTGACATCAAGTGCTCTGTGCTCCTGGGATGTGATCAAATTATCTGTGGGAATCATGCATTCTGCCCTGGTTCTTTTTTTTTCTCCTGTTGCTGTTAGCTTGCTCTGCTACCAACAGCACCATTTCCTCGAAAACTGTGGAAAGTTACTACTTTTATTCTTCATGCTTTAGTATTCTGGGCAATGTATTCAAATGTGTGAAGCGAGTGCTCGCCACCCTTGAGTCAAGGATGATTCAACCCAGCCCAAGCACAGGCTGCAGTCACTGCAAGGGCAAGTCCAGTTCTCCTACACACAACTGAATGCCAATCCACTTGCTTTCCCTCTTGATCATTCATCACCCATCAAATGCAGTGCCTGAGAAAAGCAAACCAGGCTATCATTTTCTGCACTGTAGGACCAACATCTTTCCATATTTACTCAGGGAAAGGGACATTGCATGGTCCCTGGAGCACAATCCCTGGCCTTGATGTGAAGAGTAATAGCACTGGCTTTTACCTACTCTTTCTACTGAATTGCAACAACACTGTCATCTTGATTACAATTCAGTCTTGGCTCATAGAGGCTCTATTCTGAGGTTTTGTGCAGGAGCTGCACTAAGATTTTGAGATCTGTTTAAGTATCAGTATCAGTATGACAATCAGTAGTGCTATCTGATTCTCCTCTCAAATTCACTTGAGTAAAGACTCAGAGACCTCTTAGAAAACACAGCGTGTAAGAAGTATAAGAGATAAAAAACCCCCTGGTTGTCTTTTGTGATGAAAGACACCAAGTAGTGAGGGAAACGCTAGAACGGCTGATCTGCAAGGTCCTAGATAGGTGCTCTTTTCCCAGCGCAAAGGACCTGTTGAATAACTAAGTTTCTTCTGTTTTGAATGTGTTCTGAACTGCATAAGGAGAGCTTTGCACAGAATAGTGTCCACATCAAATAAGCACAGAATAAGTTTTGATATTTTACTACATACTCTCTGTTTTATTTTTCAGTAGCACTCATATAGAAAAGATACAGTCAAAGTAGATCTCTCTAAGAAAATTAAGTTACTTGATCCTTGAAGTGTTTAGGTTGGACTCTTTGAAATCTATTTTATGAAGTAAACCAAGTTGTTTTCCTCTAGATGAAACCCAAAGTGGAAGCCTGTCCAGCTTCCAAGCCATTGGAGTCATACTCTTACCAGGATTGTGTGTATGAGGAGGAGCCTGCTCAGTAATATATTCAATGATCAGTAAGTACACTTGTGTTTTCACCTTTCCTTTTTTTTCCAAACGACAAAATAAGCTGTGGAATATTTTATTTGAAATAAAATATGTTCAATACTTGGATATCTCCTCTTCAAAAAGAATTCAGGATTAAGTTTTTAATCCTTTAGGTGGACTTAGGCCATGAGAACTGTACTGTAAAGGTTTCATAGCAGTCCCAATATTTGCATTTGCAAAACGCTATCCAGCTTCCTTCTCTTTATGTTTTTTCATGTCAAACCAGCTTTCAGTTTGCTCAAATAATGTGTTCATATCACATTTTAAAAGCCCCAGAAAGTTTATTTAGCAGAATGCCAGTTCCGTGATGATGGATGATGACTGCCAGGCATGTCTGTGAAGACCCTGCTTCAATGCCATTACAATAGAGTATGGGGATGGGGAAAGCAATTTCGGTGTGGCTCTATGGAGACCCCATTACTAGACCATTACAACTGCAGACTAATTGAAGAGCAGGAACACGCAGAACCCTGCCTTTGATGGCACAGCTACAACATGATGTTAATATGTCAAAATAATTCTAATGCCAGACATCAGTTTGTTTTGGTTTTTTTTTTTTTTTTGGTGTGTGTGTGGTTTTTGTTTGTTTGTTTGTTTTGGGGTTTTTTTGCCATTATTAATAATAGAGAGCAATATTTTATGTTTCTTTGTTCACATAGTCCACCAAACAGGAATGGGACTCCTTCCTGTGTGCAAACAGACCTGACATTGTGTAAGGCTGTGGGAAGAGGTGCAGAGGTCAAAGGCCACTTCATGTGAAAGGATGAGGTACTGCAGAGACCTGCAGGCTGTTTCATGTCCAAACCTGCATATTCCCCTAAATTTTATGATTTTAAAGTTCAAAGGAGGAAAAAAGTAAACAACTAGTGTTTCAATGAGAACAGCCCAGTGCTGCACCTCAAAAACCTCCAAATTTAACTACAAAATTCTATAAAATCTGCCTTAATTCAAAGCTCAGTCCTGTGTGTCCATGTATTACTGCACTTTCTATATTTGCTAAGGAGTACGCTGTCAAGACAAATCATATATCAGGAGTAACCTGGGCCAGTTGCGCCATATTTTCAAAGCCATTTACATGCAAAGGAATGCAGATCATTACCTAGATCCTATTGCAGATTTGGCCCATGAAATATATTGCAGCAGCTTGTGTTTTGGTGTTAGGGTGTCCTGAGTGATTATATATCTACTGAGGTGTTATGGAAATGTTAATTAATGGAAATGTTAATACTTAGTTTCTATTACTTAGTTTTCCTATTAGTAATAGGAATTCCTATTCTAATACTTATTTTTCCTGTTGATGGAAGTGTTAATACTTAGTTTCATCATACAGATCTAGTCCCTCCACTGTTCTAAACCAAGCTTCGATGATTTCAGAATAATTTTATTAGCAAAACTACTCTCTTTTTTTTTTTTCCCCAAATACTTACCTAACTGCTTTAAAATTTGTAAAGATCGTGCAATGTACAGTATTTAATATAGGTGCCTTGTATATTTTTTATTCCATCTTTTGAAGAAATCCCACTACCAGGAACAACATTGTAAATCTAGTGGTAAACTCTACTGACTTCCCTAGGGAGTTTGACACAGTTTAATAACACCATTTTTAATAGCTTGCTTCTCACTGACTTTGTTTTCAACTTGACAGTCTTCTAGGTAATGGAGTTCTCAGTTTTTCTTTGCATTTGCCTGTATTTATTTTATTTATTTTCCTTATTGAAGAGCACGGAGAAACGGTTTCAAAAGATTCAAATAATTCAGGTCCTTGAGCACTCATATAATTTTGACATCTTCTGCTTTACCTTTCAAGTTTTTGTAATGCCCTTTTCAGTGTTGTACCCATTATTCTGAATGTGGCTTCTTGATCAGCAACTTATGATCTGTTTTCACAGCTAATAATTGTTTCTCTCTTCAACTGCTGGCTTAGTGTTTTATCTGCCACGAATCTGGTGGAAGTCTTCTCTGAACACTTTAATCTGAGGACTGCATCTCTTGTCTTTATGTTGGACAAAAAGTTTCAGAACCGATGACATTTTTTGCCACTTCTGCTTGCTTGTCCGGAAATTAATGGTAAAAACTCTGATTCCTTCAAATGATAAAAGCAATAGATGGTAACGTAAAGCCATAGAGTTATAAAAAATGAGAAGGATTATGAAGGTGGGTTTATTGGAGAATGGAATCATCCCCCTTTTGGTAAGACTTAAAAGTCTCCCTGTTGCTTTCTTTATTGAAAAATCACTGCCCTTGTAGCTCCCAGGAAGAATCACCATTAACAGAGCAATGTGGTACTTCAGAGTACACTTTCATTCACCCCATTCCAGAAAGTGTTTATCTTTTGCTGTAGGCATTAAACATTAATAACATGTTCTTGCACAGGGCAGAGATGAATTGACATTTTCAGATACCGAATTGTATCCTAAAAGTCTGCGTAGTGTCAGTTCTGCTTATGCTTTACTTGCTTCAATTTTTTTCTGCGCTTTTGTTTTATTGCGGTTACTTTCCAGTGCAAGGGAATTTTTTTTAGATAAATCTTTTTAGTGCCTAAAAATGCTGTGAAACTAATGATTCTGAGACAAAAAAAAAATCTCCTGTGCCTGTAGTAAGGATTACAAAAGTTTCAGTAGTTCAAATTCCTCAGTGTTCAGAAGGCATCTAAAATATAATTTAGAGGAGGACAATAAGACCTCCATGTGGTGGTCTTCTTGAATTTGCAGCTTTTTATCACCCTGCAAGACCTTAAACAAAGATATCAGCTCTTAGTTCTTATGTTTCCATTTTAGGGCTGAGAATTTTGCTGAAATGAAATTCATTTGAATTTAAAGAACTCCCTTAATTTAAATGCCTCAACAGTGTCCCAGCAGGAACTAAGGATTTGGGTTGGACTGGAAGCACTAGGAAACAAAATCTAGAGAAAGCTTGGGGGTTTGTACACTATTTTTTTCCTTTTACTTTTCACATTATTGAAAATGTGGGCTGTCTTGCCCTGCCTACCAGCCTTGTTTAGTACATAACAACAGAAAGAGAAAATGAGTGCATATTTGAAACAGTGGATTGCAGAGGGAAAATGTAATAATCTCTTTTCTAAGTCTCAGCCATTTCTCTCCTTCCTGGCTTCCAACAACCATGCTGTTGTGGCAGAATCAGCTATTTAGTAATGTTGTTTCCAGGTGCAAATATTGAGAAGTAACAAAAATATCTTCTAATTGATGGCATTATTACTAATACAGTTCCTAATTTTAATTTAGATGTGGGGCTGTGGCTTCCTATTACACTTGGGAGCTTCTGGGCCAAATACCTGCCATGTCTTTGGCCCACCTCAGACCCTGGCTTTGACTGCTGTGGTGCTAAACTGATTTACAATAGCTGATGATTTGGTCTGCTGTTCTTGCTTCAAGTAAACTCTGTCCCTTGGGGCTTGACTTGTGGTACCAGAGAGCTCCCTCAACTATCACTGACTTGCTGGAAAGCTGAAGTCACTCAGTATTTTGCACAGTCCTGTCTCTGGTCCTTGTCCTCTCTATGTTGAACTTGCTTTCTGTGTCTATTTCAGCTCTTTATTTAGGCTTTCTTTCACTAATATTCAAGCATTTTAGTCTTACTTGCCAAAGCAATCTGTAGTAGCAACAAACATTTTTGAGAACATGTTTTTAAATTTTTGGATAGCATTATATGTACAGTTTAGCATCACTATTTTCTATATTTTTTTAGATACATCCATTATATATCTATATCTGCTTAAAATTCAATAAAATTTATTCTGACAAGGATAGAGCCAGATGCTAAGTTAAACAAAACAAAGCAAAAAAAAAAAATCAAATAAAGATTTAATTAGCTGAGGAAAAAAAATCAGGGAAAATAACCTTCTGGAAAATAGCAAAATCAGTAGAAGTGTAACAACATTCTAATATGTTAGTATACTACCTTCTTATATTTATATTTCATATATACTTTTATAGCCAGCAACACAAAGCTTGTGTGCCGCAATTAGCAGCTTTTCTGTAGTGAATTGTCATCTTCTAGCACTGCTAATGAACATGGAGAAGGAGTACCTGCTGTAAACAATTGCTGAGGAAATAAAAAGTGCCCCTTAGAATTACTACTAGTTCATTTTTCCTCTCCTTTTTCCTCCCTCCCCTTATTTCTTTCTTTATTTCCTTTTTCCCCCCTTTCTTTCTTTGGGAAAAGCCTCTATTATTACCTGTGGTAGGCTCTGTACACTAGCATGCTATTTTGTTGATTGCGCTGCCCTCAGACACTGCGCATTTGAATCCCATTTATATCAGGGCTGCCAGTGCTGGGATTCAAAGTCAGAGCCTCTTAGGGTTACAGCCCTGCTGCTGCTGCTGCTGTGTGAGTGGAAGCGTCTAATACCACTGGCATCAGAGACAGGGCTGATAAAGAGACAAGGTGATCTAAAGGGAGCACACATGGAATTTTCCCCCTTTTTCGTTTTTCTTACCAGAAGGATAAAGGAGATGAGAGTAGGTTGATATTTGATGAATTGGTTTTATTCAGAGGAGTGCTATCATTTTTATGTCCTTTTTGAAAATGCACCCACAGTGTCTGAATTCCCGTTAACGCAAAGTTCAGATAAAGCTGATGAAAAGCAGCTGCCATCTTGATAGTTGCCATGGCAGATGGCATCAGCCTTTATGCTTTTATCAGTATTAGTATCAGAACACACTCTGTGTTCCAAGCTGAGATAAAAATCATTGAAGCTGTACCTGGAATAGGCAGATCAACACTGCAGGTCCCACACAGTTTTGAATCTTTTCAGAACAGTCTGCATAAAAGCTAGAGACAACACATTCTTGTTATTCATTAGTTCAGCAATGCTGATGGTATTTTGTAAACTTCACAGATGAAGCAGCCTTTCTAAAGGGCTGCTGCCTCCCTTCCTTCTTCCCTCCCACCCCCAGGAATGTTGAGGCTTTGAAAAGGAAATCTACACACGGACACAGACCCACAGACACACACATGAGAAAAGTGAGTGGACGGTGAGTGGACAGTGAACACAACAGTGACATTCTTTCTTTATTAACCTCCTGTGTTTTGCAATAGAAAACATTTTGCACTAAAACACATTATTCTGCCATGAGTAATGCCATTCAGAATAGATGCATAGGAAGGGAAATGATTACTCCTGGGTTGGAAAGGCGCAGGGGGCAAGGGGCTTCTGTGGGTTTGTTACAGTGATAATGCGGACCTTGCCTGAGATGTCTTCCCCATTGTACTTGCTGCTGGTTCACGGTGACGTGTGCAGTGCGATCACTCTGGAGCCCCACGCTGACCTGGTAGTCCTGGTGCCTCTCCCAGGGCCTGCACAGACCCTCTTTTTCTGGCTCCACCTTGTGATAAGTGCCCTCCAGGAAAAGTGACTTACACACTGTGAAAGCTTCAGAGCGAGCTTTTTACTGCAGGTTCCAAATAGTATTGACAAACGTGCCTGTCCCCTTTCCCCCTCTCCCCCTCCCCAGCTCCCCTCATAGCTGTGCGTGTGGTTATTTTTGGTAATATTGTTGCTCGATAAATAGAGGGGTTGTGAGATCTCAAGTTATTATGCAAGTGTTAGCGACACAGCCTGGTAAAGCATTTGGCTGTTGCATCGGTGCTGAAATGAATAATAGCAAACGGGAGGAGGGCATGTGAGTTATTTTAAATGACACATATATGTTTAAATATAGCCTTAAAATAATGTTAAAGGTTTAGAACCATTACAGGCTCTGGCGCCAAGTTGCAAACTCTTCCAGAACTGATTTTAAAATTTGTTATTCTTTCTCTGATGGTTGACAGGGAGATAAGGAGGACCTTTCTGTGTCACCTCTGCCTGGAACAGGGAGGTGGTAGAAGTGGGTCCTCTGTGTATCTTTGCATAGGGGCCTCCCATTTTCCCACTGACATCCAAGTATACATTTTTCTCAAACTATTTGGTGCAGAAACGTGGAGCCAGTGCCGTAACTTAGAAATTTCTGTGCGACTCTGCGCAGTCTTACAGCGCTGCACTTAATGAGGTCACCAGTAGAAATGGGCTAATTCTGCTCTGAGTTTGAGAAGACTTTTGTTTCCATTTTGGAGTAGGTCTTGGAAAAAATCTAGGTCCAGTAGAAACTTTGGATTTGAAATGCCCATGGACGGACCTATTCTAATTCAAAGTCGGTCGGATACCTAAGTGAATATTTAAAGTAGAATTAGGATTTAGAATAAAAGGAAATCTGCCATGGGACAAAGCTTCAGTGTCCTAAAAACAATGTCTAAGAACCCACCTTTTTATTTTAAATTTAATTCTAAATAGAAAAAAAAAGGTGTTCAGTGGCTGATCTTCACCAGTCCCCCAGAAACAAACAGAAGGACCTACTATCAAGATGCAGGCTGAATGAAGGGTAAAATATAATCAGATTTACAATTTACTGGGACAAGAACCCCATTGTACTATAAAATGGAAAAGACTGATCATCCAGGAACCGGATCCAAAACCTTGGAAAGCAATGACAGCCTTCACACTGAGTCAAGTGATTTTTTAGGGAGTCTCTGTGAACACTACAGGGAATAATAGGTGAATGTAACACAATGCAGGAGCACCAGATAACAGGAAAATTATTATCATTAGCATAGTAGATACAAGTCAGCACAAAATCTACTGTTAGGTTCTTTGTCAGGATCACAGCATAGGTAAATTGCAGGACAAGAGCTGAAGGAATGTGAAATAATGGTTGTGTAAAATTTGTGGAAAACTCCTCTGAAGCATAAAGGTCAGTCTGTTAAATAGCATAGAAGTTCTTGCAGGAAACTTTGATTGACAAGGAACGGGACCTGCCATCAGTGTCACTGAGTTAATGCAGAAGAAAAAATAATCTGTGGGGGATCCATAACCATGAAGGGCCTTAAAATTGTAATAGTTGTGTTTGCTGTGGTAGAAAAAGGGTAGCTGATGGGATGAAGACAGGTAAGAATAAGCTTTAATTAAGAGCCAGAAACAAGTAGCAAGTTTTGTCTGTTTTTAAAATGCGGCTGGGGACAAATGGGGCAAATGGTCTTGATTCAGATCAAAAAGCAGGAACTGGGAGAGACATGACTGTGTTGCAGCTTGGGCCATGTGAGCAGCTGTGGGAATGTATTCAAGCTGAACCTCTAAATCTCATCCATTCATTATTAGGTTAGGATTCACACAACACAATTCCAAGTAGCTTGGAATTAAAATGGAAATTATCTTTAATTCTTTAGACTCTGGTGTTTTTTTCTGTTCTGCTTCCTTAACTTCTAAATAGGTAGCTAAAATCACAAGCATTATAGACTATTGCTTTGGCTCAAGAGGGCAAAGTCTGAAAATTATTGTTATTGTTAGTTCAGCTACCAGAGAGCTGCCTACACAACAGTCAGATATGGAATAAGAAATATCTTAGAGACTTTTCTCACAGACATTGAGTACCTAAATTAACTAATGTTTCAAAATATTTCAGGTGTCTTAGTATGCTGAAAGGACAAGACATTCTTAGGAAAAGTTTGAATATTGGTCCTATATCTGTATGCTTGATTTTCTTCTTAATTTAATTTTTTCTGATCTTATATAAAAACCTCGAAGATGTTACTTTCAAAGGAAAATCAAAAATTTATCTCTTATCCTGAAATGCTGCACTGTATTTATGATATGTTGATTGGATTCCCCAGGCTTCAAGCATTTATATTTCTACTGTATAAATACTAGTAGAAAACAACAAAACAACCTGAATACCTAAAATGGCTGCCACATACCAGTAAGGGACATTTTACATCAGCTGTGACTATTTAAATTCAGCTTCAAGTATAGGATTATACTTTTTTTAAATTTAGAGCATTTACTTAGATTCCTAAATGGTTCTAATGCTCGAGGATGTATATAGATGGTTCACTAGTAGTTTGGTATGAAGTTGGCTTTTAAGCAATGCAAAAATAATGTGGAAAATGCTTTTTGCTTTTGAGTTGTCATTTTAATTTATTTCAGTTATTCAAATACTAAAAATCACCACTGGATTTTCAATCAGTAATTACAAATGCTTTCACACAATGGACATGATCTGTATTGTGTTTTAAAAATGACTCAAAACAAGAATAATTGAAAAGTCCAAATTTTACTTGTTATCAAATGAGGCAGCTGTCAAAATATGTTTATTTTAATGAGTAATAATATCAACAAAATCCCCTTTAAAGTGATAAATTTTGGACAATTTTATCTCCGATATATTAAAAAAAAAAATCTTTCCCAGACTAAGAGTTTCCGTGTCACTCTTTATTCTTCTAGGTATTGTTGTGGCCAAACCATAATCCTGCTTAAGTAAGGGGTTTATTATAACAAATACACCAACACAACCTGAGCTCAAACGGCTCTAGTGGGCAGTGCTATAATTTAGGATCATAGCTCAAAAGAAAATGGAATCTTTTTCTTACATTTAAGGGTTTAGTTTACCACTGAAATTGCTTTTCATTTAATTCAAGCAGCAACTGATAGCACAGAACACTTAAACAAAATTAAACAGAAATCTTTCACGTTATGAGAGGCACTTATGTGTGCTTTGTGTCTTTTTTTTTT
>WBMY01011659.1:626603-647630 GCA_013397315.1 Donacobius atricapilla
CCATGGGAGGCTTCTCTCACAAAGGTGATAGGGGTCTTTGAGCTAAGTACCTCAATCTAGGTTGGGAGGAAAAAAGGAAAAGGGTTCTTTTTTTTTAAATTTGAGTATTTTTCAGCTTTAATGAGCTTTTCTGTCAGGTCGTATTTAAGCTTAGCAATACGACCTGTAATAACTTAACACTGCCTAATAGGATGGCATATTGAGTGTGGATTGCTTATCACTACATAATCACACATTGCTCTGATAGTAAAGAGTCATATTGTTAGCATAGCACTTGGAGGGAGGAAAGGAAGACAAAATACATAGTATTTGGGTGCATTTTTATAGCAAAGCTCTGTCTATACGCATTGGCAGTAGAATTAATTTCTCAATAACCTCAGAGGCAGCACTGGTAACAAAGCTGCAGATTCCTGAACTCCAAGAATATCAGAGGCATAAATATTTCTAGTTGTTTGGAGAATTTGCTATTTATGAGCTTGGTTAAATAATGCCAATGTTTCAGGTTTTTCTGACAGTCTTTTTGTGAAAGGTGCACCTGTGAAGAGTGTCTCTCTAACACAGCATCCTGCTGTTAGGACACTGGTGAGGCCCTGGCAAACTGGACACAAATTTCATTTTACTCTCATATCAAGAGTGCCCCAGAGAGATGTGTCTTAGGATATTAGTGTCTTCAGCAGCACAGCCATTAAAGCAAGCACACAGGGAATCACCCATCTGCACAGGCTTAAGGATAAGAACATTGCTGCAGAAGCTGATCTCCAAACTGATGTTGCTATTTAATGTGGTTTCTAGCAAACTGTGAATAAAACTCCTGGCTTGCAGATGACAAGTTACCATGCTAGACTTGCAAGTTCTTTCAGGAAACCAAAGCAGACACAGCTGCAATCAGGCTGCATTAAGCCAGGCCTGCAGTCCCAATGGAGTGCAATGACAGCAGGATTCTACCGACAATGTCAGTGGGCACAGACATCTTTTGTTCTTACCACGTTTTCCTTATTCACATTTCCTCCATTTCTTTATGAATCATGAATACCAGTGATTAAGGGCAATGCTCACTTTTTTAGGAAGGTCTGGTACATAAACATAGGGTGCTGCTTCATTATGCAACGGGATATGGCTCCCTGAGCGAGTGACCTGCAGACCCATTCAGATCAAACTTCTCCTTGCAGGGCTCTTGGGATGGACAGCACTGGGGTGTCTGTGTTCCACTGACAGTTTGAGGATTAGTGCTCCTGCAGCTGGTGCAGGGGAGCAGCTATACCAGCAGTATAGCTGTGCCTTAGGGAATAGGAAGCAGTCTGGATTTGTGCTGCCCACACAAATAAGCCAAAGGCTCCTTGTCTTTACTAGGAAATAATTCTTTGCCAAAATTGGAGTAATCATATTAAATCAGTGAAAAGACCCAACTCCCTTAAAATAGGTAATGATCAATTAAAACCTTTTTTTTAGCATGATGAATGCTTTAAAAAAAAATCTCAGAGATATTTGTAGATGATAGTCATTGTTTGCCTGTCTTACAGGGGCTGACATTTTCAAATGTGACTAGCACTTTTAGAATCAACTGTTGTTTGCTCAACTTGAGAGCTTCTACTTTTTGGAAACTTGTAAAAGTAGCTACTGAACATCAAGCTTCCTATCATTCAAACCAGGTACTAGAAGGAAGGACACCTGAAATCAGTATGCTATTAGTCATCTTGACTTTGGAGAAAGGAACACTGCCTAAAACAGTTATGATCATATCAAGAAGAAATTATTTTGATTATGTAAGGACTAATTGGCATCAGAAACTAGAAATTCAACCTTCCTTCAATAAATTGATATCAAGAGCAAGTCTCTGTTTAGGTGGTACTTTTTTTCTCTGGTACTCTGGCACAGTCATCTCTAAAGTAATTGCAAATAGGAGCAATTTCATTGGTGTCCTCACAGCATAACACAGAAGCAGGATTTTCCTTTCTTCACTCTAACTTTAGGACAATGTCTTGTCTCTCATTACCCTTTTAAAACTGTGGACAGTTGACGCAGTGATTACCAAGGAAGAGCAGAGTAAAGGAACTGGCTGTAGCTTCCATGTGTGCAGATATTTTCACATATGTGATGGTTTTTGGATGGGCAGCCTGCACTCAGTGCAAGTGTGAAGCCTTTGTATGGCTTTGTGCACAGCATCTGGAGTGCCACACATGCCTATGTGAAACTCTGAGTTTTGTGAGGGGTCAGATACGATCATCCTTTATACCATGATGAGCTGAGCCTCTCTCTCTGACCTGTTTATCTATCCCTCCTTTTGTATACAGAGTAAAAGCAAAGAAAGGCTGTGCTTTTGGTGAGGAATGGAGGAAATCTTCCTTCATTAGCAAACTCTAGACCAGGACTTACTGGCTGCTTAGAATGATGGAGTCACTATTGAACTCCTGCATAGAGACAGATTCAGATTGAGGGAAGCATTTGCGGACACAACTCAGTGAAAAGGAAAGAGGCACTGCGTGTATTTACCCCAGAGTTCCCTAAAATACTGATTTGAACTAGAGAGGAGACTTGATTCTGAGATTCTCACTGAGCTTTCCTGCGTATCAATATGGAAACTTCTGCTGCTACAAAGCTGTGAAAATGACTCCTGCATGCTTGCTCTGATGCAGCTTGCATTCAGAATGTGCTGCGCTGTTCTTTGTGACGATAGTCTGTTCTATTATTTGCCCAGGTTTTCCTATGCAATCTGAATACTCCTATGGGGGTGATTCCAATTTTGGGCCATATTCAGCAGCCAGCACAGTGCTGGAAATTATCACTGCAATGCAAACACCTGGCAAAGTGAGCTGAAGTGCACCTCTAGTGTTGTGAAAACTCATTTTCAGGATATCGACGATCCTTGCAATCAAGGAATATTTTTGTCAATGGGGCCTTATTATATTGCTCTCTATGATGCAGTTGGGGAATTGGGATAGGGGGACTTCATGTACATTTTGATTGGACATCTGAATGAGAAAATAATTTCCTATTACAAACTATACGCGCAATTCAGTACAAGAAAATGATTCAGGAAACTTTGGGGTTTTCCACACATTTGCTTGGCCTCAGAGACATCTCCTGTGTACATTTCCTATTCCATAGACATTTGTACAATTTCATTTTTCTCTCTCAAATGTTTGAGAGAATTAAGCTTTAAGCTGAAGGTTAACAGAAAGAGATATTTTTCTATTCACTCTTTTAACATGGGTGTAAGAAAATTTACTATGACTTAAATTCAGGTAATGTAAGCAGTAGTATTTACAAAGATCCTGAAGAAGTTATCTCCTAGTCATTTTTCAGTGTATTCTAGTACAAGACCTGTACAATGAGATGGAACAGAGGGATGATTCAATGACAAAATAATTCTCCTTTATTTTTCTGGAGAGAGGAGACCCAGAGCACCACAGGAATGTGTCTATGTAGATACAGAAGTGTGCTTTACATAGGTATGTTCCTTCTCATGACATCAGTACTGCTACTGATATTGCTGTTGCTTCTAGACAAATATCAGTCATGTGTTTAATGTTGTTCATCTCCAGAAAATGTTCTGCATATTCCCTAACTAGCTTTCATACCTCCAGTAAGAGGAGAGGGGATTTAGATATTGCCTTCGTTTTACACTCTGTGAAAAATGAAAAAAGTCACATACCTCTAAAAGAGCACGTGAGAAACAGAAAGGACATCACACTTCTTTATCATTGAAGAGTAATTTTTACTCTCCTTCCAGGAGAGAATGGAAGAGGGTTCTGAAACAAATCCTTACTGTCAGGGCACTCCTCTTGACTTTATCCCCTGGGAAGTTGTAATGGTTTATTATTACAGTAGTACCTAAAACGCCTGGGGTTTTTTACTAGTCAGCTCCACACTAACCTTTCTCCCGTGGTAGTGTCCTTGAAGGCTCAGATTCGACCAGCCTCAGAAGAATGTAGTTGTCCAATTTACACTTTGTATCTTCCTAATGAGTTTTTAGGGTTTAAATGCTGACTTTAACTTCCTAATCTATGAGATTTTTCTTAATGTTATATAGGCTACTTTGTAAAGAATGTGGTGGTCATTGCAAGCTTTACTGAATAATTAAATAAGAGACCAATGCATCTGTGTGAGGTAGGGAATAGAAGAGGTGAACCAATTATTCTCCTACCAGCCACAAAAAGTCTGTTTATATATGAGTTATGTAACCCAAGCTGACACTTCACCAGGCAATACTTCAGCTGGAAATTATGAACACCTTTCCCACCTCACCACACATGCTATTTATCAAGTCCAGGAATACAAAAATACAACTTTGAGGATAGGTATAAGGAGTTTTTAAGAGCCAGGTTGAGAATCTGTGTGCATATTAACTCAAAGGTAGTTTACAGATGCCTCTGTCTGACCTGAAAAAAATGTGAGGGTGATGTGTCAGGATAAAAATAAAGAATAAAAATGGCAAGCCAGAGATTTTTGATAGGGATGTTAGTTACCTGTACTTACATAGTCATTGTGTTGCGAGCCTGTGAATGTCTTGGTAGCTGCATAAGTCAAATGCTTCATTCAGGGGAATTTGCCCTGGACATGCTCTATAAGCTTGTGCATTGCAGCGGGGAAGATCAGGTCTGGAAGGAACAAGTCTGTTCTCCCGTTGCTCACCACTGACACACCAAACTGAGAATTTCACAGGGGTGCCAGGGTGCTGCCAGGGCTGGCAGGCCAAGGGGCTGTGCCCAGGGCCACCTGGGCCACCAGCCCCTGGAGGGAGTCAGGTTCAGCAGGGTCTGTGGCCTGGCAGACCCTGGGCTGTGCTGAAATGGGGCCCGAGGTGTAAGGGAAGGCAAGCACATCACTCCATGCATGGCTCCCTGTGGTCTTCTTTCCCCAGCTTTTATCTGCTGAGCATCATTTAGGCCATTTGGGGCCAGCTGTCCTGGCTCTGTCCCCTTCAACTTCCTGTGCACCCCCAGCCCCATCACTGCTGGGAGGGGGGAGGAATAGAGAAGGCCTTGGCTCTCACTGCTTAGCAGTAACAAAACGTCTCTGCATTATCAACTCTGTTTCATGTACAATCCAAAGCACGGCCCCTTACTAGCTACTATGAGGAGAACCAACTCTATTGCAGCCCAAACCAGCGCAGTACCACAAAGCAGAGAAGGGAGACGCTCTTCAGCTACTGCTTCTCTCCTGTCACATCTCCACCTTCAGAGTCACAAAGTATGTTCTAAAATTAAAGGAATGATAAACAAATATGCTGTTGAGGTGCAAATGGCAACATTATTTTAATATTAAATTCAGACTTCATCTTTATTAGCATTGGATATTAATGATAAGTGTGAAGTAATTATGTATATAATTATAATAATTTTTATTATTAGCATCTTTTGACAGATAGGAGTGTCTTCTCCTGAGGAGCCAATCCACTGAAATGGCCAAAGTGACTGTAGTTTTCCAGTCTAACTCCCTCAGACCTTACTTGCTTCAGAATGCTATTTTCTTAATTCACACTGTAAAATGAGGTTGTGTTTACATCTTTGGCTTTATTCTTAAGACACTTTGATGAGCTTTGGTATTTCTCCTTGCTTATGACAGCAGTAGTCTGGAAAACCTGTGTCTGGTGCTGTGTGGTATCACTTCTGGAGAAGGCTGTAAGTACAGGTGGAAAGGATTTTTTTTTTCCTTTAGATGAGAAGCCTGTAAGGATTAACAGAACAGTAAATAAATCTGTTATGTGGACAGATTACAGTCTAATTAGAGACTTGTGAAGTTCTGTCTCTAATTTACAACCTTTGAATTTTCAGGGAGTTTTGGTTTTAAACAAATGTGAAGCTCATAGTGAAACATGGCTGTGGCCACCAGACTGCCAATAGGTTCCATGCAACATCAGCAGCTGACCCAGAACAATTGAAAATTTCTCTCAAGTAGCACTTGGTTTTAGGTTCAGGGAAAGTTCACATATCTGTCCATTATGCCATGGTTCTGGATTATAATTGCAGATTTGCAGCATTTTAATTTTATTGTCTTTAAATGTTATTGTATTTAGGCTAACTTGTATGTGTTTCTGCATTCTTGCATTCGATTTAAAAAAAGATCAAACAACCACTCTAGATTTACAACAGAGATTGGGGTAATATTTACCTTCTGCAGAAGCCTTCATCTTCTGATGTCAACCTGTGAAATAGGCTAAGTTTCTTTTTTTCCATTTTGCTTATGTTTTCTGATCTTCACATCCCAACCAAAATAGCTAAGCTGTCAGAAATCTTTAGCTCAGGCATAAACTAAAACATACAGAATTTATATGATTTTTGGATCAAGGGATAAGTTTATTATAGGATTGCAAATAAATCCTCTACTTACTGACATCTAGACTTGTGTTTTGGTGTTGAGGCTCTTGTGGGACTGGAGCAGGGGGGGAAGTCAAAGCCTCTGGGCTCCACAAAGAGGACCACACCCCACTTATACCCAAACACCTTCTCTGCATGGGAAATTAAATCTTCATTGACAAAAACTGTTGAGAAAATAAAATATTGATCTTGCTTGTGAGACTTTTATGTTAGTCAATTAAATTAGTACAATACCTTTCCTACTAGTAAAATAAGAGTGCCATTACTATATGGAAATATAATGTTCCATAATATTTTTATTGTGAGACAGGGGATACCTCTTACAGCACTCAGAAGTACAATTTATACATGACTATAAAGTTAGTTGTGATCCATAAACAGCAGATATAGATCTCAGATATAGCTTTGGAAATCAGTTTAAAGGAAAGTGCCTTATTCTCTTTGCAATATTATATAAAAGTAGCATCATTTAAAAAAAATCATAATCTCTTCTAATTTTTTGTACTGAAAGACAATGAGACATAATTCTAATATTTAAATTGGAATATGAGTCTGACAATATTTTTGCTACTGCATTTTCTAAAATTAAAAACCCTTTCAAAACTAATAATGATCCAGAATCCATGTCTACTGCAGCTAGACACATGAATGTACAAATATGGGCATACACTAATGGCTAGTGAAACATAAGGGACCTAATACAATGAGATTGGTGTGAGAGAACTGTGTTGGGATGTGACTATTTCTTTACCAGATGATGAGATGTGAATATGACTTGGCAGGTGCAAATGGCAGCTGTGGCCTCCTTTTTTTTACTGGGCTTGTTCTTTCTTTGTCCAAAATCTGTGCTTTCTTGGAATTACCTGTATTACCTGGTATTCATGTGAATGTGTAAATAAGATCAAGGCACCCAGGTGTGGACATTTACTTATGGGTATGTATCCCCTACACTTTTTTTTTTTAAAGCCTTTACTGGGCCAATCTGTTGCATAATATAGACAGGAAGCTATTCCATCTTGTATAAGTTGCTTGTAATGGGGAACATACTTCCAAATTAATATATATTTTTCATTTCATCATATTTGGTAACATATTGTTTGAAATGTGGAATCCTGGCACATTTTCCCACTGCAATGTTTTGCCGCCCGTGTGTGTCCCCCTACAATTGTCCCAAATGTACCTTAGTAGGGAAAACAGAGAATATTAGTCTACTGGGGTACAAGTAGCAGCTGTGATTATGATCAGAGAGTCCATAATATCATTTAATAAAACAACTGCTCAGTTGCTCCACTAATGCATTGGAGAGTACATCCTATACAGCTACTTTCCATATAACTGATTGGCTAGTGTTCACTCTCAGCCTTTCTGCTCTTTCAAAACAAGATTAATAGTGCTTTCCTCTTAGGATGGCCTTTTCATCTGAACAGTCTTTATACCCCTTCCTTTTGGACCTGCTTGTCTGTAGTTCCAAACTTTGACTTTGACCAGCCTGTTACCATGAATGCACACTCTGCCATCAAGCAGCATTAGAGATTCTTTGCTACAGAACCATCATCCTTAACAGAGCTTAAGGGACAGGGAGGGCATCAGGACTGATGTATTTTTTCAGTGCTAGGAGAATGTCTGTACCTGATATTTAAGCTACCAGTGTGGAAGCTCTCCCCAAGTTAGTTTTAAAGACAGGTTTTGTGATTGCAGAGTGAAATCACCAAACTCCGGTTTCAACAGGTGTAAACTGTGTTGCAGAAACATTTTTTTAAAAAATTGATTATGCCTTTGATCTTTCACAGTGTATATAATCTCTTTTTTTTTTTTTAAACCCCATTTAATTCTTTCTACTTTTTGTTATTTGCATGAATAAACTTTTTGTATGGGGGCAAAGGTTTTATTATGAAAATTGGTGCAATTTGATAATACATTAGAGAAGGAGTAAACATTTGTAATGATAGCAGTTAAAGCACTCAGTGCATAGCAGACTAAGATTCAGCAAGTGAAAGACTTTCCTCTCTAGTAATGGCATGTATAAACAGCCCACAAACAAAATGTAGTCCATGTTATGATCTGATGGGTATAGCTGTTGTGTGTAAAGTGAGTTTATTTAGCCTGTGGTTAACCTCTTCTCCACCAATCTGTGAGATGTGGACTATTTTACTTGAGGGGCTAATCTCAGCCCACCTCTCTGAGACTGTCGTATTCCATAGACTTTTAAATTCATAATAAATAGAAGTGATCAAAAAAAAATTGATTGATTTTGATGCTTTAATGGACAGGTGCTGATAATTTTTTCAACTTCGAAGTCATCCAATACTATCTTTTACCAGCTTTGGACAAAAGACCTACCTAATAATACACTTGATAGTAGTAAAATAATTGCCCACATTCTTGCAGATACATATAAAAGCCTATTAAATCAATGATCAGTAATTTAGACAGAGTTGATTTGTATTAAGAAAGGCTACAGAAGGAGTAAGATATACCAAGTCTCATATATGTCTTACATCATTCTTCACATCATCTGTGAACTTGACCCATGAGCATTATCTCAGACATTTAAGTTACAGTATTATGAAAGTATTTTTCCACAGTTGAAACACTAAATAATGCATAAAAGTCTTATTTCCAAATACCGCAGTGTAGTTGCATCAAGGATGGATCCAGAAGTATTTATAGCTTGCACGCTACTGGAATTTTTCTTAAAATAAGAGCTCAAAGCAAAAGATATCTATTTACAATTTTTTTTGGTTCATGCTAGTTCAGTAACTGGCACAGTGTACAAGCAGACAGCCTTCTACCAGTTGCACTATCTTACTGGCTTTGCATAGTCAGAAGTAGTTTGTGTTCTTTGCTTTGAATTCTCCCTTTTATTTAGTACTGTGTTATTTCATCTTTTTCATTTGTAAAGCTCAAGCTGTTTAGCTTTCTTGCCTTGTGACTCGTGTGTTTTAGTGACATCTTTCATTTCTTACTTGCAGCCTAGAAATGAGAGCTGCAGTATGATCTAGTTTGGTTAACTTAAAGATGACAATAATCTCCTAAGTGTAAGAGGAGGAGAAGAATTTAATTCTCTGTAGGTTTTTTTTTTTCATTTCCCAGTGAAAAGCAAGACATTCTTCCTTTTCTTTTGAGTTATGACTCACTTCTCCAGATTTTGTTTTGATCCGAGTAATTAGTGTTTTTTTGTCTTTTATTCTTTATTTTTAGCAGCTACAGTCTATCTCCCACTTAGTTGCTGACATAAAAATATTAGCAAAAAGATGCTGCTCAAAGGATAAGGAAAATCCATTCATAAAAATCTCAGTGAGGATTAAGAGGGATTCATCCAGGAAAGATCAAGGGTTGAAAAAGATTGTTATTAAACATGTTTATAGAGTACTTTGAGAATGTAGCATATTCCCTGTTACAGTAAGCTCACAGCTCAGTTGGGGGGAAGAGAGATGAGCTGAGTGTTGAGGAGAAAAAGGAAAGAAGGTTCCTCAAAGGAAGGAGTTGAGGGAGGAGTGAGAAGTTATTTGGAGTATAGGAAATGTGAGATGGTGCGGCACACAGAAGGGGACACAATGTCAGCAATGAGAGGAGGCGACTAAAGAGCTGAGGGAGCCTTTAACAGACCTCATCACAGTGTTGTCCCGTTTCTTTGCAAGTGAGACAAGGCGTGGAGGAGGCTCGAGACGCGCTTCTAGCTCTCTGTCTCCTTAGGGGCTGTGAAATGTTATGAAAACCTGTTTCCTTTGGAGTTGCCTTGTGTAAGAAACCCAAATAAAGTTAATATGAAGTAGGATATTAATAGAAAAGATTGAACACCTCTGTTTTTGTGAAAAGGACACATACTTCATGTCTAGACCTAATAGTCATGATACCTCATAGGCACTACCTGCTGGGGTAAGAAAGAGGATTTTGTGAATTTGTGTCTATAGACATAGACAATTCTTTGCTCAGTCCTTGGGAGTAGAAAAGCCAAAACTGAGTTAACCCAGTGCAATAGTCCTTGCATGGGGTTAGAATTCAGGAAACTAATAAGGAGGAAAACCCACCTCTACAGAGAGACTAGTAAGGTCTCACTGTGCTCCCATTTCTGCTGTCTGCAGGACTGTTGTGCTCAGAACGTGAGGACCAGGGTGTTTCACAGAGGTCAACTGCTAGATATGAGGGCAATTAGAGGGAAAAAACCCAGAGCATCTTCATGTGGAGTTTCACAATCTTAACAGCCAGGAGCCAAAATTCAGGGAATTATTTTTCCTTGTTCACATGTGTTCGTCATCTCCTCCCTGGTCCTTCAGATTTGCTTTGACAGGCACTGAGGCTCCCCAGCCCTCTATGCATTGGCAGGTTGGCCCAGACCCTGTAACAGGGCTGGAAACCCCCTTTTCTCTGATTAGAAGTTCCTCTGGGGGTCAGAGAGGAAGAACAGCTGCCTTGCTCAAACCATCCCCTCCATTTTTTAGCTGCATCCACAGCAGCAACAAGAATACATCCATACCTACAGAAAAGCTGAAAACAGAATCCCCTAGCCCAGAATATCTAGAGTTCATATGTAAATTTCTGGAATAATTACTTTATATTTTTTAAGGACTACAAGAAAATAGGATTTTTTTTTTAATTTGTATGTGACCATCGTGTCCAAAAACACAAGTGTTCTGGATAATGAGTCGATATCTAATTAAGGACATCACCAAACTACACTTATTTCTCAGACTTAGTATCTTCCCACTGGGAATATTCACTAATCTCTCACTGATTAATTACTGTAAAGACTTATGCTTCTGGATAATTATAAGATGTGTGATAATGGATCAGACCTTTAATCCATTAAATCTGGTATCTTGCTTCTGACTCTGACCAATAGCTAATGCATCTCAGAAAGGTGAATAACTCCTGCTGCAAATACTCTATTGTGGAATGTGGAAGAAGAAGCCCTTTCTCACCTCACTGGGTAATTGCTTTGAAGTATGAGATATAATTACCATTATCTTAGTCCATGTAACTATGTGTCATAAAATGATGAGTACTTGGTGTGTGGCAGACTGAAAATAGAAGGATCTGAAATAACCTCTATCGGGTAATAAAAGTGGGGTATGTCTAAGAGAATGTGGTTAGCTGTACCAAAACTTTGGAATCCTTTACTCAGAATCAAATCTCAAGATTCCATCTAACATCTACTTTTTAATGTCAGAAGGAAATATACCTCTGAAAAAGCTACATTGTGTTTTAAAAGTTTAAGATACTTCAAAATGATTTTCTGTATTGTTACCTATTGTGACTGGAGATCTGTTGTGGTGAATTGTCTCAAGGAAGCCTCACAGGGAGTGTGTGCTGCTGGCTGCTGGCTTGAGAGGCAGCAGGATAGAAGAGTGTGGGGGACTGTAGGAAGGGGCTGGTGGCTTTGCATGGCAACTCTGCAAGTGTCAACTGCAAAGGGCTTGTCTTTGTTGTTGGCCTCAGAGGATGTTTTTGAAAAGAGCCTTTTTGGTATAAAAGAAGATTCTTTGTGTTCACAGAGCTGTCAGTCAGTAAGGTTTTGGTCTGTTAAGCAGAGTTAAGTGCACTTTTTTCACAACTGGAGCCTCAGCCTGTGGCACCTGTTTCCACATTATTGCAGTATCCTCCATGGCTTTATGCTACTTTATGGAAAGAAATAGGAGGGTGTATTAAAGGAGCTTCTCTAAAGCACAGGAATGTTGATAGGGGTATTGCAAGACTCAAGGAAAAAAAGGGGAAGAAAAAGTCTCTGGATACAGAGAAGTTAATTTATTTTTGTTTAATACCCTAATTGATAATGTGTAGACGTGGGGTCTTATTCTGACAGAAGGAGTATCAGCTCTGCCCTCATGGATTTCATATCTGCAGGAAACATAAATGCATAACAAGTGGTGGCCAATCTTTGCCTACATGATAGCACTCCTCCATGGGCACTGTGTGTTGGATCACTGCAGCCCATCCCAGTCCTTTGATGTCAACAAGGATTTCTTTTTTTCTGGAAAGAACTGTTTTAGACCAATGATTTTCTTCCAAACAAGATTTTACATACAGACCTGGATTCTGATTTCACATAAGTTTCATGTGATGGTAACTCACCTGAATTAACTGCCCTTAGGCCTGGTTTATACAGACATAACTGAGGTCAGAATCAGATCTTACATGTTAACACATATGGGTGACTCTAACCAACTGGCATACAGTAGGCACCATTAAAATTTTGATATTTACTGCTCATAGTAGTTAAATTTACTGTGCTATTTGCAGTATTCCCAAGTCTAAGAGTAGGAAATCCTTTAAATACTGCAGTAAAAGTAAATCCCATGACATGATAAATGTCAGGATTTAAGGGAACCCAATTTTGTAGTTGTTTTCTTCTTTTTTTATTGCTATGTTCAAACCTTTTGTGTATTTTTTTTAATTTTTTTTTTTTTCAGTTAAAAATGGTAAGTATTTCGAGCAGAATCTCTCCTGCCTTGAGACTGGCTGAAGCCTGCTTTGGTGGGATATTTCCTTAAAATATTCTCTGTCTAGAGAAATCATTTTTTCAAAGAGTGCATGCCACATAAAGGGAACTTGAGTTTTCTTTAAGATGCCCGTGAATATCCCTGCTTTATTCATGCACTTTCTTCTTGGTTACATCCTTCATGGTGAGTGGAGTGGTTGTGAGAATTGGTCCACTGATTCTCCACCACTTAGGGATTCCACTGGATGGAGAACTTAGCAGGGAGATAGTAACACTGGTTTTCCAGCGCCTTTGTTAGCATAACCTAGTCCACAATATTTTCACAGATGCACACAACAGCAATTTTCCTTCCCTTGAAATGGCAGAAATTAGGAAGAGTGTTGGATGACATTTTAAGCAAAATAGGTGTTTCTGTAGTGACACCAGACCAGATTTAACAAAATACCTAGGTTCCTAGAAACAATGATTTTGTAGATCTGTCTGATTCACACAAACTTTGATCCTTCAATCTCAATCTGTGATTTTGTACATCCTACCAAATAATTAATTGCATCTTTAGATGCCTAAAACCTCCTATGAATGTGATTTGTGAGTTAGTTTATGAGCAAATTTAGATCTCCCCTTCTACCTTTATTCTTCCCACTCCCAAACTAAAATGAGCTGATTTAGGACTGGGAGACAAGCAAGAGGAGTAAGAAATGTGAATAAGGTCTTGAGGAATTCAGTGCTTTAGAATCACCTGTACCGACATGTCCCATCCAAAAAGATGTAGTTACCTAACTGTAGTCACAAGAAGGAAGTAAAGACAGAGTGACAGTGAAAAAATGGGGGAAAATGAGAATCATTGTCCTGGCTTAAGTGCACAGTCTATTTTTGGAGAAGGGTTAATAGTGCACTGCCAGTAGACTGGTTCCTCTCCATGCACAACAACTGTTGGGGATGTCCTCTCAAATCTGGCTACTGCCTGGCTAGCTGGCATGTGATATAAAGCAGGAAATAGGAGTGTGCCAGGCATATATAACTATGCGTGCCACTCCTGGTCCATCTGCAAAGTAATACTGCACCTGCCAATTGCTTTAGCTTGCTGAGGGGAAGAGGAAAGGAAGAGAGAGGATGTAACATGAGACAGGGAAAGCCCACTGTTTTCTCATTTTTCTTTCATTGCTCTGCTCTTGTTTCTTTTTTTTTTGTTACTACAGAGTTGAACACCACTGTTTGTTCTCCAAAAAAAAGATGTCTTTGTGGGACTGGGTACTTTTGGGGTACTGCTCATGCAGTAAAAACAACTTGGCTTGGGGTTTTTGTGAACAAGGCTGTCAGTATATGCAGGCTTGTACACCTCCAGGTATCATATATCTTGACTTCAAACCCCATTTTTACATGTAGGGGATTATATTAATTATTTGGATACTTTTCCACAAAAAATCTAAATTACCTATAAAGCAATACATTTCCTTACAGCTCATCAATCATTTTTCTTCTGCAAAAATTTCCAGCACCCATTAAGAGCCTTAAATCATAAAACCTAACTGCTCCTGAAGAAATAGAATTTGGAATCTTGATATGGATGACCTACTATTTCATTCTGTAAGTGACAGAGGACGGAGTATGGAAATGGAATAAACCAACATCAGTTGACATAAAGGATGCTCCATCCTAGGGATAGATAGTAAAATCTTCATCCCAAGCACCTTCAGAATTTTTGAGGAGCCTTGGACTGGATTTTTTTGCTTTCCCAGAACTCACACTGTCTCTCATTAGGGAAAAAAAAAGTTTACATATTTTCTTCATCCAAATTAAAAAAAAAAAAAATTGCCTTGGAGCCTTTTCATTGACTCTAAGAAATTCTTATGTTTCTCCATTTCCTTTCCCCCCCTCCTCACTGAGTATCTCATCGTTTCCCTGCAAAGAAGATTTGTAAAATCCAGATTTTTGTGGAGTCTAGCAGTGGTATTTTGGAAGTAGCAACCAGAGCTAAATTTCTGCGTCCTTAGTAAGATTTAAGTTTAGGTTTTGCTAGTAAAAAGAATGTGTACTTTTATGTCAGACTGTATCTATTGCACAAAGCCCACAGGCCTCTTTTTTCTACTGTATTTGTAGGTGTTTGACTTTTGTGGTTATGTACAGGAAATTAATGTGATGGGGGAACATTATGTGTGAATACACATACATTTGTGGCAATCCCCTCCTTGTTGTCTCCTTGGAATGGATTTATTGATTCAAACTTTTCTGTCAGCACAAACACAGTGTGCATGCGTGCCAGGCCAGACTGCACTGCACAGCACAGCACAGCAGCCATGAACATGATATCCAAATTTGTGGTGGTGATGGTGAAATGGTGACAGGCCGGGATTACCACTTTTATTGCCAGGGAGTCAGGTTGTGTTGATTCATGAGACAGCTGTTAGTGGATGATCACATTAATAATGCGAGCTGTGAAAACAATGCGTGGCGATGCTAAAAGCTCAAATGACACAGTGATGGCAGAGCTTTTTGGGTATTACATGATTTTGCAAATGATACATCAGAAGTCTAAATAATATAGATAATTTCTACATATTTTATTAGTAGTGTGAAATATATGTAATTATAACAAGATTTTAAAGTGCCAGGTGGTTTGCATTGTCTGTTTATCAAGTATTTTATTGCTGCTCCATCTCACGCTTACATTAAGTATATTTACTCAACACCTCTGACTTCAAACAGGCAAACTCTTTTATCTGACTTCACAGCATATTCTTCTCACAGTGGTGGATGTCATCATCATTTCCTTTTGACATTGTTCTCACCATGTTTTCTTACTGCCATTACTCTCCCATATTTCTGTTCCCTTTGGTGCCTCCTGCACACGCATGTTTTACCTGAGTAAGAGCAAAATAATGTTGTATGTAGTAAAACAGTAGATATATGTCTCCACTGCTGTGACCCAGTCCTTTCTCAGCCTATTTCTTCTGATTTGCCTCTAGCATTCAATATTCAATTCAAATTACAAGTCCTTTGGGGCACAGAGCACATTTTTGCGTCAAGTGATTTTGAGAAGTAGTAGACAAAGTGCAAGCATGTCTGTAGCACCAGTATCCAGATCTGTTTTAGAATGAGGAAGTAAGTGGTTAGCAATTAAAGCAGTATTTTCTCAAAATAACAACTAGGAAGTCCAGTTACTGATATTAAGTAGCATATTTTTGATGGGACATCATGAGATGTAAAGCACTCTGTACCAGAAGTAAAGATGGTAGAATTTGTCCTGAGATAAATGAAAAATGGAATCCCAAAATGACAGCAGACTGGTTCAGCCAAAGGTCAACTCATCTGTGAGGTAGAAGGAATTAATTTTCTAAGCACCAGCAAAGCAATGAGGCTTATCAAGCAATGCTATTTTCCATCAAGAAAAAACATCATGGCAGCCTCTTTTTTCTACTTTCATACATTTCCATTAAAAAAAAAAAAAGTGAAACAGTTAAAAATGCATTTATTTCTAGGATTATGAGACCCTTTGTTCTTATTTCTTTAAAGGCATTATTTTAAAATACAGTAGAAAGAACTGAAGAGGTGAAATTCTAGTGAAACTTTAGTTCCATTGGGGCCACAGGCATCCTGACCTCTGCCATAGTGTACTCCCCATACATCTCCTTTTACCCCATATTCCTTAGGGATCCTCTGCAGTGAGGTCTGGTTCCATAATCCCATCCAGGTACCCTGAACTGGTGTTGAGGATGGTATAATGACAAAACCACACCATCTCATGAGATCTGCTGATCTTTCATTAGCCATCTCCTTCCCTCTCTTCTTCCCCATGTCCTTTCTCCATCACCACCACCAATTGCATTTTTGTGTGGTTATTGAGTTTTGGGCATTGATACAAGGCATTGGTACTGAAGCGATGCTGGTGTTCAGCTGCCTGCCTTCTACCCTGTGCTATATAAATATACATCGCTGCCCAAACATACACACTTTGGATCTGGAGAGTGCTGAAAGCCCAGCACTCTCTTGACCATGATGACAGTGATGACAGCCCAGTGGTTCTCAGGGATCTGTCTTGTGACAAGTTTCTTTAAATCAGCCAAGATCTTAAGTGCCTGTCATAAGTCATTCATCCTTCAAGTGCTTCCATTTCCTCCACGTGAACTCTTTACAGACTTATCCATCTGCTTTTATATATCAGACTGTAGTGAAAAACCACTGTGAGAACTAGGTCTACAAGAAGATATGGGGTTATGTGCCCTGTCACTAGAGGAGAAATATCACCTGTTCTAAATAAAACACCATTTCTCAAAGGTACTCCCTGCTAATCCTGTTACCACTGTGCCCCTGCCAAATCCCAAATGCGTTTTGACAGAGTAGGGTGGGAACAGAAGATTTAGCTAAGCAGAATCGTAGCTTTCAGAAGCTTGTTGCTCCATTGCTGCTTTCCAACTTTGCAGACCTTCCTCACTGTGGCAGCGGAGTTGGGTCTTTTCTTAAGCTGGGCAAACACAAGCAGCCACTTGTCTTCCCACACCCATCAACTCTTGCATCCATGCTTTGCTTTCAAACATGAAGCCATAACCACTTAGTCAAAGAGATCTGGGAGCTGGGCATTTCTGAAAGTCTGTGTGCTACATGAAGCATGTGCCTTTAAGTCAAATCATAAGCAAAGTATTGAGTTTTGATTCAGAGGCAGAGTTGCAAAACCAGGAATAAATATCTATTTTCAGTTGGCCAGATGCAGGTGTGTTCTCCCTTTGTTAAGTATGAACTGGAAAATAAAAAATGCTTCATTTTATTCCAAGATAAAAATTCTTTTCATTTTGTGCATTTTTAATCCATTAGAACTCTCATTTGCTAAATTTCAAAGCAAAATATTCCAAGCAGAATTGCATAATATTGCTTTTTAAAGCAGTGTATCTTAAGAGCTTTTACTTCATCTTCTATTTTTGAGTCTTTCTATATCAGAAACTATTAATTGAATTTAAAATAAATATCTGGGTAACTGTGGTCAACCTCAACCTGTATATTTGGTTTCTAAACTCTTCCCAGGGGAAAGTGCCCCACCCTAGTTCTAATATCTAATTTCTTCTTTAACATCTCTTTTTCACAGAAGGGAAAAAATATTAGAATTTTGATTCTGTTTATTCCTCCCAGTGCAAAAGCACTCCCCTCATTTTCCTTTAAGAAACAATTCTTTTTCTCTAACCAATGTGTTCTTAAACTAATGGTTTGGGAATAATCTTCCTAGGTAGTGAGTGGTTTGTCTTGTCTGTGTATTTATTTTTCTCCCCACTGGTAACCTCTGGTAGAAATCTGTCTTTCCTCTGTGTATTGGGAATGCATAGGAGTGTTTCCCCAACTTTCTTTCTCCAGCTTACTGCAAGCTGTAATATGCAGGTTTCCATTTTCTTTGCATTTTCTTATTTTCCTTTGTAGACTGCTCTTGTTAGTTTTAATTACAGCAGTGGAGGACAGTATGCTAAAGAGCTCCCCAAGGTGGTGGCACTAATGGTCACATGTCCCCCCTGAGTGACAGCATCCGTTCTGGTTGCGGTACTACAAAGACGTGGGGGCATTTCTTGTATGGATTGGTAAACGGAATTTATGTGAGAAGATAAATTAGCAGGCATCTGCATTTCCTATTTGAATAGGCTATGTGTGACTCAGTAAGCCTTTTGTTCAGTGGGCTAAAAAATGGCATGCAACTCCTCATCAGCATTGAAATTTTAAAGCATATTAAATTACTATAGCATATTTTTGAGGAGTGTAGAGAAAAAAAATGTAGTGAAGTTAGCACTATGCTTTTCAAACCATCAACCCAAACACTGAAACAAAAACCTGAGAAAATATTAACAGAAAAAAAACCCTGAATGGTTTGTATACAGAAATAAACTAAGACACATGTGAAATACTTTTTTCAATAGTGGTTTTATCACAGTGTCAGTGCACACTATGAGTGCATACATACACTACAGATTCCCGTTGCTGTTTTTGTGACTTGTGTAAGGCATACTGAGATTTACATCACAGGATGTAACTTTTGGAGGTGTTTTTACACCAATCTCTGGCAAAATTCAGTGCATGGTTTTTAGTTTGTACCCACTGTTGTATTTGTTAGCATTTTTGTGAAGTAAGAGTACAAGGCTATGCATACTGTGCACTGCTAACATACGTTAGCTGTGCCGTGTGACAGTTTTCAATCAGATGAATAAATGCACAGTATGATTGCAATTCAGAATCATACAGAAAAGTTGGTATTGCAACATCTGCATAGACACTGTCATAACGTCAAGGAAAAAAATTAATGCCCTTCTTGTTTCCTTGGCTCAAATGCAAATAAAACAACCATGATCTAACATTGAGGGCATTTAAAAAAATAATTTTAGTGGTTTTTAAAAAATAATTCTAATTATCAACAAAAGAGAACTGAAATTGGAATGTGGTATTTGCATAGTGCATGCTAAGTCTTTGAGTGAGACTTAGTCTTTATTTACTCAGTCTACAAGAAATAGATTACAACATTCACCTCTCTGATGAAGCCATGAACATGCTTATTTGATATTATCAAATACTTCTACTTCTACTACTGTTGCTAATAGCAATTATTACTGCAGAAGGAATAATGGCATATTTATGATATCAGCTGACATCAAAGGAAGAACTATGTTTCTTCTGAAGGTCTCTAAACAACCAAGTCTGTGAGTAAGGAGAAAACAAGTAATCCATATCAAGATCTATTAAGAATAAAGATCAGAATTTGCCATGTTGTCCAATGCTGCAACATTCTGGTTTCCTTACAATGCCAGCTGAAAGTAGAGAGGGAGGAGGGTGGGATAGGAACAATAGATCAACAGTTCTCTCTATGTTTAAAAATTCACAGCACCTCTGCTACACCAGAATATTATGTGACAATAATGTTAGGCCTCTGATTTATACCAACAGATGCAGAGAAATTCCAAATTAAGGCTGTCATTCTCCTCTCGCTGCAGATCCTCTGTTGGTACAACTTTATGTAGCACCTCTGAGTAGGGTGGAGACATGCCAGGTTACATCAGCTGAGGATATGGCCCACTGCAGTGCAGAGGCCTAAGCTCTGTTTAAATCAGATCCATGGTTACTGGTAACACAGTTGCTCCATACTTAATATATATTTACAACACACAGGTGTAAAACACACACAGGAAGGTCATAAATTTGGAAACTCACTATTAAAAAGCCTCCTGGTTATGAGCGGATTTTTAAAATGTTCCCTTTGTTTCATCTCCAAAGGATGTAGACCGGTAGAAAAAATATGCAAACACTTTGCCTTTAAAACACCAAATGCAAGTGAGTTTTAATAACCTATCAGGATTGTAGTCCATCATAACATTTAATCTGCATTACATCTCACTTCCTAATCGCTACTTTCATTCCAATTGTGAGCAGAGAGGGTGGGGGAGAGATGAGAATTTCAGATAAGTGCCAGTAAAACAAGTTTGCTCTACAGCTGGCAAGCGCTGTGCACACGTTAACGGTGCCTTATGGCAGTATTCAATCAAATGATTCTATAAACTAAAAATAATCACCCTAATACTAATACCTATTATTCTTCATTGTTGCTGGTCGCTATGGTGCTGCATCTGACTGTGAAGAATTCACCGCCATTATTACCCTCAGTGTCTCTCTCTCTCTGAAATGTGATCTAATTGCAGAATCCACACCTGTTCGACAGTTCAATAGAAGCCTGCTTTTGTTGGAAGCAGACTTTCAAGAACACGCACACACGCTCATGCACAGGCACATGCACACACACAAGCACACACCAGCACACAAATGCGTGCACGCATACACCCCCCCACCCCCCCAATTCACGTAAGACTTCAGCTGGAGGAAAAATAGAGTGTGAGTTGATCAGAAAATAATATTGTGAGGAGCAAAAAGAAAAAAAAAAAAAAGCTTGTGTTTTGTGGTCATTGGAAGATTGCTGATGGGTGCATAAATAAAGCATGCTGGAACATCTGTTCTTTGTTGTGCATTCAGCTTTTTAATGTCTTCAAAGAGCAGCACTGACGCATCACTGACTACCACTCCCCATTCAAGCAACATTTTACCAGAAAATAATAAACCTTCCTGGTGGGGTGCAAGGAGCCAAGGCATTTGGGCAATGCCATTAATTTGGAAATATCTCTTTTTCTGGGATTTTTAAATATCTCTCCCTTTGAACGGTGTTCAAATTTTGGGATCCAGCCTGGAGTCCCTATCAGCCTAAGCAGTAAATCAGCCTGAATATTCCACTCAAACCTTTTCTTTCTGTAAGAAAAAAAA
>WBMY01011659.1:647670-665568 GCA_013397315.1 Donacobius atricapilla
GGGAAAAAGGAAAGGAGAAGGCTGATGTCAAGTTGAAGTTTATCTACAATTTCACTGTCCTCTTAATTCTATTAATGTTAAAAATTCTGTCCAGAGGGATGCTTTCTTTCCTTAAGTTGCAATATTTATTTATACTGGTAAAATTCAGCGGCAGTGAGGACCCCTGACAGTTTAACAATATTGGCTGGTTATTTTGATACACTGTGCTAGGCAGCAAAAGATTAAAACCAGAGCATCCTAGGCTGAGAGAAACCAGCTTGAATTCTAAAATAAAATTTTAGCAGCATGGTTTTCTCTTGCCATAGGCTATGAGGCTACTATGAATTTCAGATGCATCTCCAGAGCTGTCAATGAGGTGGAAAGATGGGATTGGCATTACAAAGATTTGTTGCAATGTGATTCAATGTAATTGCAATCAAAGGTATAGCAACATTAAATCGCATCTGAGAGAGAGCTGTTTATGCATGTACAGTATAGGAACAGCCATTTGCCCTACCACTCTAGGACCATGACAAGATTTTTTTTTTACTGCTTCCTTCTGCTCAGCTCTTTCTTTCTAGGTCACAGCTTAAAGATATTGGAATACCAATTAGGTGCTGGTGGGTCACATTTATAATAAGCCTGACAACAGTCTTGTGACAGAATGCTTCAGAAGACACAAACACCTTTTAGGATAGTTTGTCAATTAGACACTACAATGTCTCAGTTCTATACTAAGAAAATTTTGGCTTCTTGGTTCTTCATTTTATCTTCTGTGACAACTAACCACTGTTGCATACCCCAGCATAGGGAGTAGAGAGTGGTGATTCAGGCATACCACTGTTATCAAGAGGTACAATTATACTTGCTTTGGTAGCAACATAATCAATCTCCAAGAATCTTCTCCATTCCTGTTGCTCCTAAGGAAAAACATGTTATTTTTTTGACTGGAAAAAACATGAGATACATACCTTCCTCCTCAACAGATTATAAAGCCTGTGGCATGACTGTGTTGCTACTAATATCAAAGGGTGTGTTGCTATTGATTTTAAAAAGAGCAGGAATAGTACCCCCAAGATCATTAAAGTTCTCACAGTGCTTTGAGATCCTCAAACGCAATCAAATAAAAAGTGAGGCCCAGTATTTACATAAGCATTGAAAAGCTCAAAAGAATACATACAAGGCTCTCTGAGGAGAAGGAAGAATCTTTCTACGGATGGCATCCTTGTCCCTGCAGCTCCTTAATGCCTTATGTTTCGGCAATGGATTTCACTCTCATAGCATCCCCGACAAAAAAGAAAATAAACATATTCTGATCTTGTGGCTGGGTAACCAACACACATAGCAATTGGAACAGATTCCAGAAATCAGACTGGAATTCAAAATTTTCCACGTCACCCACCTCTGCTGGCTAGTGCTCCTCCTGCTCCTGGCATAGGCCTGACTTGGGCTCAGAGATGACTCTATCAGCAGACATGTACCTGCTCAGCAGAGTTGTGGAGATGAATGCACCCCTTCTCATGTACCTTTGTCTTCCTTGGTTTTGTTATGGTTCTGCTTTTTACCCCAAGAATTGTTTAAAAGGGCTATAGAAATGGAACAAAAAACGTTGCAAAGAAATCTTTTTACTGACAATGGAAGTAGGACAAGTTGACTCTTATAATGCACTATTTAAATCTGTTTGGTACTCTGCTTAGAGATCCTTTTGCAGTGTTCCATTATGCTTACTCACTCAGTAATTGCTCACTGACCATTTAATTACACAAGGCTGTCACCTTTACTCATACTCAGTACACAGTTTCCAAATAGTTGCTGTTGTACAAGGAGGTGGGGGCCAGTTCACCTGGTAGCAGCAGTCAGTATGAATAGGGGGAGCAAAACCTGGCCTGCAGTAATTGCCACGAAGAGACATAGTGTTTACATAGTAATTACCTTGTTATTTTTATGGGAAAATAAATGATTATTTTTGTCCTCCAGACCAGAGTGCAGGCCACTCAATAATTACTTTTGCGCATAAGTATAATTGTACAAGCACACTTTTTTTTCTCTGTGTGTCTCTTCTGCATGCACACAGTTTGATGTATTCACTGCACAGTTACTCTGGTTATTTATCACTACATCTTATTGAAGTCCTGAATCAAAGAGCTGCTTCCTGATTCATTGGCCTCAAATATTACTATAGGATCATAATAAAGAAAATATTTGAGGAGTGGGTTTTTTTGTTTGTTTGTTGTTTTGTTTTTACTTGTTTTCCCCCCTCCCAGAAAGCAATCACAATGTCTACCTAGATTTACTTTTCTTAGCTCATGTTTCTTCATCATTGTATGTCTTTATCCCAGGCCTGCTGGAACAGTGGATCAAACCCTTCTGCCTCTGGGAACATCTGCTAAAATAATACTTTACAACGGGCAGGAACTCAGAAATATACACTGTGTGCCATTGACAGATGGGCCCAGACAGTTCTGTAATCTGAAAAGAGTTTATTGACTTACTTGCTTATCTTCTTATCATAGTGACAAGTACTCCATTGATGACATTTCGTGATGTATAAGGTGTGAGTAGCATTGCCTGAAAAGACAAGAGCTGGAGAGAGGAGAGAGCAAGAGATAATGCTGGCCAATCAACATGCCAGTGTAAAACAGGGGCAAGTCTCAACCCTTAACTGACACCGTAGGTGGATTTTTACAGCACTTGTGACTGTTACTAATTGGAACCACATCTAATAATTCTGCAATATGACTCAAAAGTAGCTTAGACCAGACCAGTTATTCTCCTACACCTTTTGGGCATCCGTTCCTAGATGTTGACATGACTAGTGTGGAAATAAGTGAAACAACTGCATCCAAGCTCTGGAGGAGAAGGGGCCAAAGCATCAGGTAGTGTGAATTTATGTAATGTCAATAGGTTTGTTTCAGTTGGCGACTAGAGAGGATCAGACCCAGAACTGACTCATAAGACTGTGATCAGATTGGATACTATAAATATCTTTAAGGAAAAAGCATGTTATTTGAATAACATTTAGAAAGGATTCAAGTGAGTAGCACCTCTAATAAATGGGACACATGATCTTCATATTTAAATGACCCATATTGTTTTACTGTTCAATTTACTTTTAATGCCGTCTCTGAGTATCTCTTAAATCTTCTTTTCTTCTTTGTATACACTCATCATTGAAGAAAAAAACAGAAGATAATACAGCTCAATATCACCTAATAATCTAACCCCCATCCTGAAATGAAATTGTCAGATATTCTATTTGGTACTTGGCTATTTATGTTAATATGTTACCTGAACTGTAAGTAGATTTGTGTGTCTATTGCACTGAAGACATGACAAAGATTTATAAAGCTTCATCACAATGGGTAGAATTCTCTGACAATATTGACAGTGACTAATGCTGCCTATGTCTCTACAGCAGCACTCTATACCTTACCCATTTTCTACAGAGAACAATCATATTACTACCGATTAGTTCTTTCTATCCATAAATGAAAAACCCCCTTGCTTATTGATTCACTTATTTCAGTCATTTATGATACACTTAAGTAGATATATTCTAGTTAAAAAAGGCTGGAATATTTTCTTCTGGTCAAAGATGGGGTTGGAGGATTGAGTTTGCAGTACTGAGATATTTTCCATCTCTAATAAAAACTGCAGACTGTTTAGTGGCTTATAGGAAGTATTTTGGGGTTCTGATCTCTGAGTCACTCAGCACATGTAGATCTGGCCAGAAGAAAAACAAAGCAACACATCTTCTTTTAACCTACTGCATGCTCTCTGCCAAAAAGATGTAATTTATTGTGGCAGATCCTTGGTGTGGATGAACAGATAAGGAGAAGGAAAAGAAGGATGTAGGAACATGTACGCAATGGGAGAAAGAATAGTAACAGAGAAAATACATGAGGGAAAAAAGAAATCTGACGCATGGTGAGAAATAGAAAAGAATTCAGAAAATACCTTTTTTAGTGGATAGTGATGTATGTAGGCTTCCTTTAAAACCTGTGGTGTGCCATCTAAAAATATTAAATATCTCACAGTCTCCATGAGTCACAGGAATTACTTTCCTTACCTAGACATTGTTTACACAATTACAGTTCCTACAGTTTTCTGAGAACTACAGTGGGATTTTCTATTCCATTATAAAATTCTGGGTGTATATTCTAAGGGGTAACTGGGAATTTCACCAACTGAACTCAAGTAGTGGGGTAGCATAGTAGTTTAGAGGAGGAATATGGTTTCATTTTACAGACTGCTAAAAAGTACCTAGCATGGTATAGCTGACAAGCAATTGCCAAAAGCTATCTTCTTGCTCATTCTGGCTCAGTATGGAATTCCCTAGCCTTTAAACAGTCTGGAACCCAGATGAGTACTTGTTAAGAGGTCAAAACAACAACAAATGATAGTTTTCAATCATCAGGAGAACTCTATAAATAAGTGAAGCTTGGAGGCCCTTCCACAGCTAAAAGATAGCCAGCAGCTACGTTGTGACCTTTCCAATCATTTCCCTTGGGATGTCTGATAGGCCTAACATAGGTCTCAGGGGAATAAACCTCCCCACCAACCTTTGTCTACTTCTACTTAAGAGAGTAGGCTGGACTTAAAACAGAGTGTCAGAAGTAAAGGTCAGTGCTTTGTTTACGTGAGCTTTATATGCTAGCATTCTACCCTCTGCTTTCTCTTTCCTTCCCCAGAGATCTCTGCTTAAGTCATTCCATCACTTGAATTACTTCTTGATGACAATTCTTCATCCACAAGCCAGGGCTAAAGCAATTCATGTCTTTTAAGACATATTTGGGCAGTAATATGCTAAATAATTACACATTTTGTCCCAGAATCTGTGTGTTTTTCCTCTGCTATATGAGGTTTTCCTAGATTTCACTAGATACCACAGAACAAAATATGTATTTGCTGCTAGGAACAGGAGCAAAATCAACATTTGAGAGAAAGAGCAGTTGAGTTTTTTATTTTTCAGGGAAGAGTTCCAAACAGTTAGTTTTTTCCAAGTATTGTGACATCCCCAGAAGAAAAGGTCTGTATTACGAGAGCATCTATTAGACTTGAACAACTCAGTATTCCTTCTGGAACAGCTTATATTTTCAACCATATCTGCTTTTTTTTCTCTAGTTGGAAGACAGGAAAACTTATTTAACAAAGATGGGGTTTCATCCAGTGACTCCTTGTATCAGTGGGGATCTGATATCACTGACTTCAATGGGAGCTATGTGTGGC
The DNA here is from genome assembly GCA_013397315.1 of Donacobius atricapilla. Lineage (NCBI taxonomy): Eukaryota > Metazoa > Chordata > Aves > Passeriformes > Mimidae > Donacobius > Donacobius atricapilla. Next base: position 652,879 of record WBMY01011659.1, read on the forward strand.
TCCTGAATTGCTATCATTTTTCCCACTAGTGAAGACACTTGAGCATCTGGTGCTGTTCTAGCAAGCTTCTTACACAGCTTTGGTGAGAATTTTGAAGCTGACATAGAAAAAAATTTCCAGGACTCACAAGCTCTTTGTATCTTCTTTTCTTTTTAGAAACACTCCTGACATGCTTGTGATACTGTTTGAATATGAAAAAAATAGAAGAGAAAGCTAAACTGAGCATTGTAAAACATTCTGGGTGAGCGTTTGCTTGAGTTTAAAAATGAACTTGCTTCTCTGTGCTTATACAATTTTTTAGCACTTTGGAAGAACTGAGATATGTGATTGCTCTTGGAATGTGGCATTCAATCCCCCTCAACCAGACTCTACAGGCGATACAGGTCTGGGTTGTGAAAACATAGCTATGCTGAAGGCAATACTGGCGCAGGCCTCACAGGGCTTTTTCTTCCCGAATTTGGGTAGGCAGTTTCTCTGTCTCCTGCTGTAATGACTAATTTCTTTCTTGTTGGGCTGAGGAACGTGGGTGACAATCTAACCATGTAACTGAATGATGCCTTAAGTAAGGTCAGGGTGCCCAGGAAAAATATACCCAACAGATACAAGTCTAATCATATTCCTCTGTACTTTCCCTTTGGAAATAGTTCTCCATTTTTTCCTCTTTTCTATGAAACAAATATTTTTACTTTCCTATGAAACAAATATTTTTACTTTTTACTTTTTACTATCACGACACTGATGTAGAAATGGGAAAAAAGCATGTGATTTGTGTGGAAACACACACAACAAGAATTTTAACATCCGGTGTCAAATATTCACAGTAAATACCTGTGCTCTCACCATACATTAAAAACCTGCTCTTATTCTGTGACATGAGAGTCACATTTAGAAAAAAGCAGTTTGCTCACGTATGTGCCATTAGTAGAAAAACTGGCAAATAAATTATCTACTGTGAATTACACACTAATACAAGTGCCTATGTGATGTGTGCCAGTGTAAATTCTTTTACACATGTTGAAGCATATGTATGCATAAGAACATAAGTGTATCTCCTTTCTCTTTACCTCTTTTTCATATTGGTACAGCAAGTGTAACAACCGCCTTGTTACTTCTCAGACAGTGAGTCCCATTTTCTGTGGCAGGCCTGGGTATACTTGCTTTTTTCCTCTCTTTTTACTCATTCCAGTAAGAGGCTCTCTCCTTGATATCCACTTCCAAAACTCCCACTCACTGACTTCAGAACAAACCCAGCCTTGCTTGTACATGTGTACATGTTGAACAAGCCCTCATAAAGTGCCTATCACATCATTATTTTGTTTAAACATTTTTATTTCTCCAGAGAATTTAAAATACACAAACATGTGATTCCATGAGGAAATGATCCAAAAGAGATTATAAATACAGCTATAAATGTCAAAGTTCTCAAAACATTTCACTGGCTCTATCTTCAGAAGAGACTGTTTACAGAGAAAACCCACGTCAGTGTGTTTTATTATCGTTATTGTGTGTTAAATGTTACAAACGCAATCTGTTTGCCCTACACGTAAACCATAGCCTCCAAATATCTTTAAGGATCACTGCTAATAGTCGTACTCAGAGGCAGGAGTATAATTTAGTAGGATATTAAGCAATTGCTCCACCGGGGGAAAGGTTTTTGGGTTTCATACAACTCTTGTCAGAGACACCTATCTTTCATGTCCCCAGAAATGAGTATTTTGCAGTGGATCATCACTCTGGGCTCCATGTTTGTGAGAGATTGGAACACAGAAAGTTCAAAATACAAACCTTTCCAACCTTGAGTTCTTGCAGCTTGGAACCAAGCCATTTTGGTTTATTAAGAAGAACCCTAAAAGACTTTTTTTTCCCTACGTAATTTTAAATTTCTTGCTGCATCTATCTTCAAAGTGATGCCTAAGACACCCTTACTACAAAAAGTTCACATTCCTTTCCTTTTTTGATGTAAGAGGCTATCTCAAAGAATGAATGAGCCTAACTTTAGAATGAAGCACACAAGCACCAAATCTCTCGTAAAATACAATATGACTAAATTTGACAGCATAAGTTTGAAATCCACAGCATGGAATGAATTCTAATAGAGATGACTGGAGTAGCACATATCTGAAATTTGTCACAGATAGTTAACTTGTTAGGAAAAATGTTAAGACTGAAAGATCTTTTTCTTTGGTCTACTTGAATGTTGATCACAGCTGTTTGCTGCAATTATGGAAAACAAAGTAATATTTAAATTTCAAGATTTCTTTTTAGAGGCTGCATAGGAATATTGGACGTAATTTCCCCATAGTCACAGGAACCTCTGGGAGACATTTTGTCTGGCAAGTGGTCACAGAACACCCATTTTGTGTTTCACAACCTGCAAAGTCTTCCTCTATATTCTCTACACTTATTTAAAGGCAACATCCACAAAATTGTAATGTGTCACAAAGGGAGATCAGGAAAGGACAGGGATATCACCAGTACACCAGTCAGCTGTGAGTACATTTCTTAAAAGACATACTTCTGGAAAAAGCTATATCTTACTACCAGGAAAGCAAAATTCCTCCCAATTCTGCAACAATCTAACATAGGGGAAAAAAAAATCCTTTCTGACTGCAGACCAAATTCAAATTCCCAGTTATGTAAAGAGAAAATTATGTAAATACAGGCTTCTACGTCCTTTGTCTTTTTAGTGTTATTGTCCTTCACCTTTCTTTTAACGAGAAGCAGAAAGGATTCGAAGCACATGGTATTTCAAAATGCTTCATTCCAATACTGTCTGGAATGAGACTGGTGCTACCTGACGCTTGAATTTCATCAATAGCAAAGAGTAAAGTTTTGCTCTTAAGCATTCACCCTAGGATACCCTAAACTGTCAGGAGCTTGGAGGAGAGTAAACAGAATATAAGAACAATCTGACCACAACCCCCTCTGGATCTGGGGCTCTACAGGAACAGTGCAAAAAAGGGAAAAAATCTGACAGCTCAATAGGGCCAAATAATTTGCCCTTTTTTTAGCAGCAAAATTTATTTATTGGCTATGGCTCACTGGATCTATAGTCCAGGATTAGAGGTTTATCTTCTGAAAGTGGAATGCTTAATTCTAGTTTTGATTTTACCCCAAAACAAAGGCTCTGTAATTCTGGTTTTATGATTTATTGGCTGCAGTTTTCCTGAGATGAAAGTAGGAGTTCAGCAATCTGTTCTTGGAAATCCAGCATTTTGCAAGGATTCTCTGTCAGCAAACATGTGATAAGCAAAGACATTTTCTTGAGTTTCAGGCCAGTGGCTTATTCACAAGATATATTCCTCTTTGAAAACAGGTCTTCGCTCTTACTGTGTTGCTCTATTGATCAATCTGTTTTGAGAGAGAGTGAGAGCTCAGAAAAGCAAGTTTCTTTTTTACCACATTAAATCCAGTGAATTTGCCTGAGCCAGACATGATTATGCTGCAAATGGAAAGGGTTTTACCCTAAGTATCTTGTAAGCTTTTCTGGATGCTCCTGCAGCACACAGGGAAAGGAATCAGCTAAGCTACCAGAGACTAACAACTTTGCAGAACAACTCCCTATGGCAGAGGGAATGAACACATTGCCTCCTGACACATCTTTACCCACATCAATGAATATTTTGTGTCTATGCTGGAAAGGGAAGTAGGGAAAAGGATTGGCTCTTGCCAAGCCTGAAGTGCAGAGTGTATGTGAAATATACAACTTTCAGAGCAATCCCAGTGCTATTGCAGCCTGTGTTGCGTACATAAATAGGCATATTTATTCCCACAGCACTCAAGAGTAGGTGCTTACCCTTCAGTGGGGCAAGAAGGAGCCTGGAAAGTTTTATCTTTCTCTGTTTTTCCAATAGAAATGATTTTGTAAAGAACTTTCAAGTTCTTGAGGCCATCCATGGAAAATTCATCCAAATACAGAATTTCTTCTTTAGAAACATGGTACATAGCAATGGTGAAAGAACATGGATCTGTTCTCAGCTTCTTCTAGACTTCCATAAAGTGTCTTGCTTGTCCATACAGAATTAAAGCCACTAATTTATTTTTCATCCTGATTGTGTCCATTGGCCTCTCTGGATCTGAGGACTTGGAATAAATCTTTTCTTTGTTCTAGTTTAAAGAATTATTTGATAGCTAGTCTGTGAGTGAAATCATAGGGGTTGTCAATGGTGGCCTCTAACAGAGGTGCATGACATTCCGGTTAAAAAAAAAAAAATTCAAACATTCACAACGACATTGCAAACTATATCTAATGTCCCACTGTACTGTTTATTAAATTATGTTTAGTACTAGCAAAAAGTCTAGCTACCAGTAGAGAAAAATCAGAAGATTTTGATGCTTACAGAATCCAGAGGCACATTATCAAAACCTACTTCATCTTCAAAATGGTAATAGAAGTTTATCAAGAATGGGATGTTTTTATGAGACAGAGTTCTTCTTGCCTTCTGGTCTGGAAATATTAAATACTTTCCACACTGGACAGCAACAGAAATTCTAGAGAATGGCTCAAAAAAAGGGGTGGAGGGAGAATCTTTTCTTCCAATCACCATTCACAAGCCCTGGAATAACTAAAACTAAAACTAAAACTAATTTCTCTCCATTCAAAATTAGGTGCTCTATTTTCCCCCACCACATTTTATCAATCAAAAATTTTTAGGAAAATTTTGTTTCTCCAAATGCCCAAGATGGAAAAAGTAGGACACAATTAAATGCATTTGACTGTGTGTTCTTCTGCTTTAGTTTGCAATCCTGAACAGATTATTCCATTTGCTGTACTTCAACTTTCACTCTTGCGAAAATTGGAAAGAAGAGGTGTTTACAGCACTCATTTCCCTACCTTCCATTCATGTCTAAAAGTGACAAAAACATAATGGATCACTTTGTTCATTGAATAAACAACCCACAAATGCAACTTTATAAGGTACATTCCCAGGAAACAGATCCATAAAACTGGTAAATGCACCAAGACCCCATCAGGGATGTTTGAACTAAATCTTAATTTGTCATTCATGAACACTTCGTATGCCCCTCTAAATGAGTTATGCACTGCATCATCGACAGGAAATGTAACAGACTGCACATTGGAGATACCAAAAAGGGCTTGTGGGAGTGTTTTATTGAGCATTGCACAGGTGTTAACAATAGAATGGGTAACACAGATCAAAGGATTGTGCAGAACCCACTTGGTAAGTTATAAACTGCTCTTCATCTGTTTTGTCTGGTTATAAATTGCATGTCCACTCTGGCTCCTCTGTCCACCCTGTGATGACATCTCAATAGAATAGAGGTGAGTAGCTGTGAAATCACTGCTAACTTGACACTACAGCTTCAGTCCCAGATGGTTTTTATGGCAATTTAGAGCAAGCTTCAGGCTAACCTAATTGTGATGGTGGCAGGTCTGGCGAAAAAAAACAAAACAAACTTGGAGCCTTTTCTAAACCAAATTCAATTTCTCACTTTTATCAGGCCTTCTGCATGGTGGAGGTGGCACAGTGCCAGAAGACAGCTCAAATGGACAGCATCTCAACGTGATGATGAGACTGTATACTCAAGGATCTGAAGGACTCCTCAGCAATGCAAACCAGGTCAGATAGAGGAGTAAGAAGGAAGTCTCTTAGTTCAGCAGGATTGCTTCCAAGCCTCCAGAGAACATCCTGCAAAAAAAGCTGGACAGCAGTACATTAGTTTTCAGATACGGACATTTCTTTGTAACAGGCACTGATCTATGCGAGGATGGATATTTGAGGTTACAAGGTGATTGACATGACACCATGGTGCCCTAACAGCTGTACATCCACCTTCTCAGTCTTCCTTCCCTCTTTTTCTCTCCACGCTGGAGCTGTATTTTCTACCATGGTTAATCAAATGAGCATGTGAAAGACCAAAAGACTGGGGTCATAGTTTTCTGTATGCTTGAGAGCATTGCTTCAGATCAGAAGTCATGGTGGCAGGTGCTGGGCAGTGGGTTGAAAGAATTTTATCTTGATGTGTTAAATTAAAAGTGTACTACAAATGACAGTGACAAGGTTTCAGTATTGGCAGTCTTTCTGAAAAAAAGAATGTGAAAAATGTCTGCCCACTGGGCCCAGAAGTTGTCACTGCACTGACTGTGCTACAGAGGCACTTGTATTTTTTGAGACCCAAAAAACAGATGGAGGCAGAAACACTGATTTTCATGTCTACATTCTGTTAACATCTTCTCAGCTTAAAGTTCGCTTCACGTCCTTGAGCCTTCCAAATAGCACAGTAATGAATATGGAAGAAAAGTGCATGTTTTTGAATCAGCATCACCAGAGTACAACTCAGTACTCTGTGAAGAGAAAAGTACAGTGAGACAGCCCTCCTCCTGAAGGTTATTATTTCTGTCTGCAGAGCAGAGTCACATAGCAGGCACGTCATCTCGCATGCTAGGCCTTGTGCTGACAAACATTAGGGGCAATAATTAGAGACCTTACGAACAACTTGGAATTGTTTTCTTGTTTAATAAATGAGCAACAGAGGCAAGCAATGATGGGGGGACTGCATCCCATTCCAGTGCCCAACCACAGGAATCGTCTCTTTCTCATAGCTCCCACTGGTAGGAAATACTGTTTAATTGCTGACTTAAAGTATCTGAGCAGGAAAGCAAGGTGCTTGAACCAGAAAAAGGCAACCTACTAACACACAGGGCAAGAAAATGAACACATTGCATCCAGGCACTTGCATTTTGAAGTTTTGAAAGTGGATTTTTTCCTCCAGGATATAAATTTGTTGTACCAATCAGCCAGCTCCACAAAGGCACAGCTCCCCAGGCACACACCCTGCTAGCAAACCTGCATCTGCAGAAGGTCCCTCCTTATGCTATATGCAAATCCTTCTGGAAGCTGGGAATCATTTGACTTATGAGGTTCCTGTCTCCTATACCCAAGCCATTCATCTAATTTACATGTATTCAGCTGCTTGTTTGTTTGCTTAGCATGCTAAGTATCAGTTTTTAGAGAGATTCACCATCTATATACACTCTTTACAGGACATGCTCATGTGTTACACAAAGGCTGTTTCACTTTTTACCTGCTACTGACTCCCTGGAGAGGAATGTGATGAGGTCTCCTATGCACCATGTGAAGACTTATTTCCATGCTGTATAGCATTTATGATATAGTGTGCTTCTTTCCCACCCTTGCTGTTGGGCTGACCCTCTTCTTGTATGGTTTTCTCTTACCTCTTTTCTTGGCAAATGAGATGCCGACATTGTTTTGCATTCTTTATGTCCACCAAAAAACACACATTATGAGCAGTACACACACCATAAGGGCGAGTGGGTCAGAGAATTGTCTTTCACATTGCTAGGAGTCACTGAAAGAACAGGTTCATAAATCCTTCCAGTGAAAACTGGTCTCCAGTCACAGCTGTGATATAATCTTTGATGATATGTAAGTACTCAAGTTCAGTTAAACAGAATGTTGCCCTTAAAAAAAGTACTCACCAATGAGGGGGAGATTAAAGAAAAGCCAGTTTCTTCTTTTTTTCCCCCCCAAAAGAATATATTTTAAATTTCAGACATGGTGCTTGAAGAACATATATTAGTATTTGGTACCTTGAAAAAGGCAGCTAGACTTTCAGAGATGATGACTCTGCTGATGATAATGGGGTTTGGATCAGGCCCCCTGTTTGTACATGCCTTGTAGGTAAACAGAAACTTTAACATCTATTGCTTGTAATCCTCTCATACACGCAGAGAACAAAATTCACCATGTGAAGTAAAGAAGGAATAAAATAAACATACAGGTCATGCTTGCCAATAAAAGCAAACAGCAGGCCCTCCAAAGCAGCCTAAAAACCTGCCTGTGAACAATTCTGGAGTCTCAGTGCTGTTTTAACATAACAAACCCCTTCTGGGACTTCCATGGTAATTGCTGCAAGAAAAATCATTTTCATCTGGTAGCTAACTATGCTGTATTTCAAACCAGTGCCTAGATTATCCTTAAATACCTTTGACCCCAGGGAATTTTAAATTTAACCTTTGTTAACATTGCATTTGCCAGTTCCATATTACCATTGCCATTATTTTAAGTTATATGTTTGATAGACTATGTGACCTAGTGCAGATAAGATATAATTGAAACCGGTCAAAAATAAATGGTTGTTTCACAAACTGTTCTGGAACCTGATCAACCTGTCAGTGTCATATTTACAGAGCTGATTGACCAAACAAAAAAACAAACAAAAAAACCCCACAAAAACCAAGGCAGGTTTTAATCTGTCTGCTTTAGTAGGGCACCATTCAAGCCCCCTCCTCACTTCTCCCTATTTACAGCTGCAGATAACACCTGGCTGACTAAAGAGGTACAAAAGTCTTTCCCTTGTAGAAAACTTACTCCATGTATTGGACCACAGCGTATTCAGAAAGACGCTATCCATTCACACTCCCTTGAGATCCAGGGGACAGAAACTAATGGTTCATATGGGATCTCTTGAGATACTGAGTACCATCTCTGCTGTAATGTTGTCCACAGGGTAAATGCTATTTTTCATGATAATAGTAAAGTATAAACACCAGACTAAGTTCAGTAGCACGCATATTGAGGCCAGTGAGAACTGGGAGAAAAAGGCCTACAGCTTATGAAAGCTTGGAGAAAAAGGTAAAAGTTGTGTAAAAAGATGCTAGAATTGGTAAGAATCTCCATTTGCCCTTCAGCTCTCCTCCCTTTTCTATTAAAGCTTTGGGGGAAAAATGACAACAGTTCATCTATTTTATTAACATCTTTTTCTTCCCAGGAGAATTAGATGGGTGCAGACAGCAAGGATAGAGAGGATTATTTTAGGGTAGTACCTAGGGTATTAATTACATACCTAGGGTATAATTCGGGTATAGTTTAGAATCCTGGGATAATTATAGGAAATGGAAAACCATAGCTGAATATTAGAAAAGTTTTCTTCTGTCTGTACTAATCTGTAGAATTGTTGCCCAAGAGAAATGTTTATTGTTTTGCATATATAAAACAGTGATGGCGATAAACTGGGAAGTATACCTTATAAATTTCTTAGCTTTCAAAACATGCTTCTCGTTTTAACTTCCAGATGAACCACATCTGTTGGTATCCTCTGGTTTTCACTTGTGTCTTGTTTAAATCAGAAATATGAGATAATGGGATTGAGGTTTAAGAGTTGTTCATGTGCCTGAAATCCAGAATAATTTGCTTTTCTATGGATCCTTTCTGCAATCATCCCTTAAAAGTATTCAGGAGCTTGCAGGCTCTGATCTGCCCCTGAATGTGAACAGGTGAAGCATGGGCAAAAACATTATGTGAAATGTCCTTTTAATTGCTATGGGGCTTTGTTCTGTGCCACTGGTATTGACTAAGACTGGATAAGTTGTGTACCTTTTCCTCTGGTGTTACCTGATAGTGCATGTCACTTCCTTTAACTAAATTTCTTGAGGACAGAGAAAAAGGAAGATTGAAAATCACAGCTTGTGTTTTGAACTGAAGGAGAGTGTCCCTCTTTTTCTCTCCTTCTTTGCAGGAAGATAATTGCTGTCATCTTTCTAGGAGAAAGTGCTCTTACAATTGAATCTCAGGAGTTTTATAATGTGTCTTAAAAATGATTTGTTTATATTTTGGGTTTTCCTGTTGTTCCTCCCCTCTCTCCACTGACTTGTTTTAGAGAAACTAAGTGTATTATACATAAACAGCTAGAGCAAAAACTACTTGCTTTTTTTATTCCATATTTTTACATACGTTTTTAATGACTTTCAATCAGACACAATCTGTAGTTATAATAAAACAGTAGATGTTTATTATTATTGCTATTACATTATTATTATTATACTCTACACTATTATTATTGAATTGTAAACTTGAACTCTGTGATGCATTTTTACAATTTTCTGTGATTTGCAAGTGTTTGGGGGGTTCATTTACATAAAACAAAGAACTGATGGAGTTTTCATGCATCCTACAGTGAATTTTACTTTGAAGATTTCTTTTACAAGAGTAATGTCACTCATTTTTGATTACCTTAGTAATTTGCTTTGCCTCTAGTTGGTCACAATTTTCATTTAAGGAAAGGATTCAGTGTCTCAGAGACACTGGCAGATCCTGCCAGTGAATCCCACTGCCTGTGGGAAGTGCTGATTGATATTCAGAGCTTTAACACTTCCCATTTTGCTGAAGGAGGAGCCTCATCTCAGACATTCTAGCTCTTTGGGCCCTATTTTTCACTTTTTTACATCCCAACCACGTGTCTCGTGCCGTGCCACAGCTACAGCACTGAATTCCTCATCAGAGAGCTCTCTGAAAGCAAGATAATGCTTCCGCAGTCTCAGCAGTTACTGTGTCCTCCAGGAGGTAAAAAAAAAAATCAGTTGGGGGGATCGACAGGACCTACATCCTCCTTGTTTTACGCTGTTTAACTTGAAGCAACAAAACCCTCCAACTTTTCTTGAAGAGGGGGCACTTGTTTAAGGCTCTACATCTTGCCATGCTCTGAGACAAACAGTTGTCAGTGAATAGACAGTTTTCAAAACTGTCTGGGCATCTATGCAGGTTAATACATCAAGGACAGCAATTTTTTCTGCTGTGGTCCCAGGTCAGGGATGGCTTTGAAGGGTTTCCAGGCACACCCATACGCCTGCAGAGGACAGAAAGTCACAAGGCACATTGATATGACCCCTAGGAAAGCAAAGACAAAGCTCTTCTAGGTGTGGAGATGATGGCCCTGTTCTTTTACTTCTGGGTGATAGACAACCCAGTTTAGAGGTAGGCATTCGGTCAAGGGGATGTTTGAATGCCTGAGATGGTTTGACCTGTGATTTTGCCCACCTCTTGATGAAGGTTATCATTCCTAATTTTCCCCTCCTTCCTTTAACTATCAGCTCTTTCTCTCCATGTCCTTTTTAGCTGGGTGAAGTTCAATCAACCTGCCATTGCTTCATCTAAAACCTTGCTGCTGATCTGAGCAGATAGCCTAGAAAACAGTGCACCCACTCTGTTTTTTTTTCCTCCACCACCACAGAGAGAGACATTAGAAATGTCTCCTGCATGCTCAGGTTTTCAGCAACTTCTTCCAGCCCGCTAAAGACGTAACCTCATGTTTCCTCTGCATATGGCTGACACGAGCCATGGTGAATTTCTGATAATCTCAGCTTTTTTCCCTCAAGAAACTGATGTGTGTTTTATCTGCTTTTTGGAAAAAAAAAAAAAAAAAAAAAAAAAAAAAAAAAAGCAAACAAACAGCTACAGGGGAAAGGTGGGGCCCAAGGCCACAGCACAGTAGCAGTTTCTGGTGAATGGCTTCAGAAAAAGCCACAGGGCCCCAGGGGTGGGAGAACTCTTTCACTGTTTCTTGGAGATTTGAAAAGGAAAGGAAAATGGCTTTAATCTCCAGACAGGTTATTTCTATTAAAGCTCACAGTAGAGGCAAGGGAGGACCCTGTGAAAAGTTTGAACACTTTCAGCCCCCTGAGACTCCTTAGCAGAGTCTCATCACCGCAGCCTGATGGCACAGGCTGGAAGCCTTGGGGAGCAGAGAAGCAAAGGAAGCCCTGAAGTCCAGATAGAGGGAGTTAAAGCAGCGTTGTGAAGAATCATTTCAGCATGACAAAGCCCTGGTGGCACGCTGGCAGCACAGGGCTCCCAGAGAGTTGTGTGGCAGGCCTGGCGGTGAGAGGAACAGGTAGCAAGGAAGGTGAGCAGCAGTAATGGAGGGAGCACTGGGAGTAGTGGTGCTAGACCTTGGCTAAAGTGGTGCAGCCTGACGTCCAGAGAGGCAAAAGTTGTGGAAATGCTGCACTTCATGAGGGTAATGGCTGAAGGAGGAAAGCAGTGACTTGTCACTAATGCTGTCACTCATCCTTGCCGAGGGAAGGCTTGGACTGTGGCCAGCATGGTCTGGAGGTCTGGAGGCTGGTAGTTAGCCATTACTAATATGTTCTTGTTTTGTTTTGTTTTGTTTCTTTCTCTTTTTTTCAATAGATACTCTGCCGTTTAAATCCGTGCACTTGGTTCATGGCACGTGAGGGGGGAAATAAAGAGTGCTCCGTGTGCACCCAAAGCCATGGGTTTTCTGAGATTTCTGAGCTTGGAGTTTATGCCAGGGTTTAAACATTTCAGGAAGAAATCCCTAGAGGCCCCTCACGGCTGCCAAAAAGCATCCTGGCAGATGGGTTGCAACTCCACGACTCAATGCAAGGAGTGGGAGGAGAAGCCTGCACGGCATGTCATGGCCCCGACGCCTCCCAGCGCTGACACTGCCCTTCAGCAGCAGCCGCTGTGCTGCTGGCTCACCCTGCCCAGCAGGGCAAGAGCTCCCAGAGAAACTCTCCTGGCATGTGGCTATTGATCTCACCAAGTGTTGCTGCAAACGATCACTTACAGCATGGTCTGTAATCAGGATGAAGCTGAGATTTATTGAAGTTACCCTCCTCAAGAGCCAGGGGTATTTATCTGAATTCAGTGGGTCCCCATTTGCCTGGCAATAGGACTGTGCAGATGCTCAATCACCGCCTTTCTTATTTTTGCAGCAGCAGACACTTTTCTTCTTGAAGACTAGAAGGGTAAAGCCCTCTGAAACAAAAACCTATGTCAGAGGTTAAAAAAGCCCAAAACACTAATTAAAATAAATAACTAGGGACACAATGAGACTGTCTGCCCACAAGGCAGGTTCTTGCAAGCTGTATTTTTCAACATTCCAGAAAATTACCGCTGAAAAATT